>SRPV01000096.1:0-40038 GCA_018360135.1 Claviceps sorghi | reverse complement strand
GGGGGGGGCGCCTGCTCAGACAGGCTCTATCAAACCAGCAGCGATCTTAATGGCGGTTTTAATATCCTTTCTGCGAACCCCCGGGGACCGGCCCAGACAGACTGACTTACTAGTTAATTCTGGCGGAAATTTGTTAGGTCTTAAATATGCCGTCTGAAGTGATTTGGAGGAAAGAAAGCCCATCAAGGACAAAACAAAAAGGCCGCACTCACCTCTGGCTAGTACGTTTACATCTATGGTAATCTTGACCTTGTTAGGCCAACTGATCTGCTCTGGCCACACATGGCTGCTGGTGAAGGGTGAAACAAGGTATTGCGACGGTACTGTTCTTTGAGATCCGTTCGCGCTCCCTGGTGCTGCTGCTGGTGCCGAAAAGAGTCGCCGACCATGGGCCATTGCGTCGAATTCTGCCATGAACGGGTTGTCTGCAGTGCAGAGAGATCCCACGGGTCCAGACGCAGAAGAGCTGTTACTATTTCTGCCGGTTGCATTCATAGCGCCATTCTCGTATGCAGAATCTACACTCCCATAGAAGGACTGTTGATTTTGCAAGACAAAGCCGCCATTGGCTCGGGGTTTCTGCTCGGGTCCCTCGAGTTCATCAAGAAGAACTTCGGCGTTTACGAAATCAGCTCGTGGTGGAATGAAAATTCCCAGCTGTCGAAGATGCGTTTCCACCTCGTCGGGATCGAAAAAGTCACCTTCGAATCCAGCCAGCATCATTTGCATTCTTCGATCGGTTCCATAATCGATTCGTTGATCCCGGGTCTCCTGCACCTTCGCCCCCCACGGGCCCATGGACATGCCCGTCATTTGTTGAGGCCTACCGTAGGACTGCGTGCCCTGGTTTCCAATTGGCATGCCGCTGCCGCTACTGCTGCCAGATGTACTGCTGGGGCTTCTCATTGACGGCTGATCTTGGAAAAAAGTGCCTGCCCCGCCGAGATTGGTAAAGGGAGTTTTCCAGAAGCAGAGATCCTCGTGCTGGCTGCTGTTCAACGACGTTTGTAATCGTCTCCTGATGTCTTCTCTCGTCTCAAATAACAGGCAGAATCCAAATACGGCAGCGAATCGATCGGGTGGCGGGTGCGAGCTCATCAGGAGTCGCAAAGCATTCTCGCACGTAGAGCGCTGCAGACGACGCCCAAATGTGTTCTCACTAGTGGCAAACGATAGCGGGGCGTGCAGCGTCTGGTACGGCGAAGGTGCCCTCGCCGTGTTTTCCTCATATTGAATGACAGTACATGGTTCCATGGACGAGTAGAATGGGAAACCAGCGTTTTGCGGTGCCGTAGTCGTGACCATCTCGAGGTCGACCGAGGGAGGCATGTAAATCAGAGGGGCGGAGTATGAAGTCGAAGGTATGCTTGCAACAGCCGCCTCCGCTGTGAGAGGTACCCGACACGTTGTTGGATAATTGGCTTGTTGAAACGAGGCTTCCTGTTGAAGTGTATCCTGTTCGGGCATTGGTCTCGATGGAGCATTGTGTGATGCTGACGACGAGGCATGCACGCGTTGATACTGCAGACTAGAGCCACTGGCATCGGCCTCATCGTCGTCATCATCAGAGGCGCTGGTGTCGTCGTTCCTGACTCGATCTTTATCAGCTGCAGCGGTGATCTTGCCGGCAATGGAAGATAGGCGTTGGAGAGCCTCGGGTGCTCCGTCCAGAAGTCGTTCGGACACAAGGATATCAAAGAAGGCATTGAAGTCCCTGCCGATGTCGTCATTGGCCTTTTCCAGCTCTTTGACACGTTTCTCCAACGTGGTGATGGCGGTGTCTTTGCGGTGACGGTACGCCCGTTGAGCGAGCCGAATTTGGGTCCGGCGACGCTACCTTGCCTTGTCAGATATTTTACATGTAATGCCTACACGCTGATCCGGCACCACGAGCATATACAGTATGTACATATGTGGGTGCATGTGTTTGAGTGTGTGGCAAGATTCGCGCAAATAGATTGGCAGGACTCACATCAGCTGCAGTTTCGTCTTTGGTGTCCTTCCTTGGCCTTCCTCTGCACCTCTTCTTCCGGCCGTCACCCTCGTTGGTCTCGTCCAGCTTGACTTCATCTTCATCCGAGCCTCTGGGACGCTTCTCTCCCACCGCCGAGCTGGCGACTTGTGGGAGAGAAGTCTGAGCCTGACGACTCGAACCGGCTATGCGGGCTTGGGCGGCAGGAGAGGCGTGTCGCTGTGGAGGGCCGTGATGAAGCCGACTGAGGTGGTTCATCGCACTCTGCGAGCAACGGCTCTCCTGGGGAGGATCCTTGTCCGAGACTCCAAAGGCAACGCGTAGGGGCTCTCCCGGAAAAAGCAGTCGCCATGTGCACACGTATCAACGGGCAAATACAACTTGCATGATAAGATACCCAGGCTGCCTCCAGGGCTAAGAGACAGCCCCAAGGCCGCCGGTTGCGTGTCTTGCTGGGGCGCAATGGGCAGCAAGGTAAGGTTGAAGCGAAGACCTTCGACGCCCCGGGCCGAGAACCCTTCAACGATGGCGTGGAAAGGAGCTAGGCGGGACTAGGCTGCCGAGTCACGACGGCGACAGTCGCCAGCAAGAGTCGAAGTCGCCTTGGAGCTAGACGACCGTCAGAGGGCGTTCAGACTGGGAGCAATAACAGAGTCGTCGATGCCCGTGCCAGGTGAGGAGTAGAAACTCGCAGGTGGCATTGGCATTGGCATTGGCATTGGCATTGGCACTAACTGGCCTTGTCGTGCCGCGCTCGCCCAAAGGATGCATCTCCAAGTAAGAAAGTAAGTACATAGGTGCTGGGAGGTAGTGGGGTACGCAAGTATAGCGTACTAGGCAGGCGTCTCGGTACGAGTGACGTATCCGTGTTTCCGCACATGATCCGTCGCGCGTGCCGCTCGCATAAAGTACACAGTACTTATCCACCAAGTGCCTAGTACCGCTTGTTCCTGGGGCTGTCAGCCTGCCAGGGCTTCGTCTGCATGGTCAAACCCCCGGCCGCGTTGATGGATCCACGATGCACTCAACCTCCAGCACAACCCCCGAAACTCCAGTCGAGTCTACACAGGGCGTGCTGGCGACCGGGATAGAGCTACTTGACGCGATGTCACAGGCCGTTATCTCTTCTGACTTTTTCTGACTTGTGTTGAGCGTTGAGTTGAGTCAAGTTGCCTTAAGTTCGGAAGAGGCCGCTGGTAGCAACCGCGTCGGAGTCGACGGCCACAAGCTTTCGCCCTAAAACGCCGGCACGTTTCGACAGCCCGTGTCTTGTCGTTGAGTCACGTGATGTCTCCGCCCATGCATCTCCTCAAGCCACCGTGTGCCGAACTCGCTGCATTGGGTAAATGCATGGGTGCTCATTTTGCTAGCTGCAGATTTTGTCTCGCATGTTCCAAGATTGTCCCCCCGGCCGTCCCGCCGCCGTCCCTTTTGGCTTCCTTTTGGCTTCCTTTTGATGGCTGCCATCTGCTGTTGTCCTTCGGCATCGAGACAATTTGCGAAACAGATATGATGGGACCGATTCGCCGGCAAAATGACCGGCTCGGCCCAACACTCGGCCGGTACACGCATGTCGCACACCCAATACCACTCAGACGGTTCATGACATACGGTTCGGAGACGGCTTCAGTTGTCTGCATGATGACGTATTGCACCATCTTGAGCTTTGATGACCGCTAAGCCCGCTCGCCCACGGAACGGTCCTTCCGGGAAGGAGCCTCACCCGACTATCATCGGCTTCCGATGTGTCCAAGAGCTGGCGAAGCATATGAACCAACGCTTCGCCCCGTCCTGTCCCATCCCAACCCGAGGCCATTGGGAGCTTGGACCAAATAGAACGACGCATCCAACCACCTTGACCAGGCAACTGTTTCACTCACCGGCCGGCCGAACAGACTGCGCGGCGCCGGGTACAAATGTATTCGCCAAAAAAAAAAAAAAAACCCCGCTTGCTGAGCGTGTGGTCGGTCCTGCGTCATGAGAATACAACGAACAGCCATCATCATGCGTTTATTGTCTACCTAGCAGACCAAATTTAGAGTTTCCTGGCCCGTCAACGACGGACCGTGTCATCGCAAATTCAAGTGCACCCTCGATTGTGATCAGGACCTGCCGGGTAGGCTGCTCCTTGGTTGACCAATTGGAATTCCGCGCAGCCATGTGGCGCCATGGGAATGGAGTCAGCCTTGGCGTCCCTTGGGGCGGGCTCCCCTTTTCTTTCTCCATTCATTCATTCCACCACGATCATGTCCACAAGTCTCCCCCCACTAATAGCCTCTTGTCAAAAGACGTTAGTCGGGAAAACCCGTTCGTCTGGGTAGTTGTCATTCGTCTGGTACAGCTTAACCCTGTCGAGCCGCGGCCGGGCAATCCTGCAACTACCGCCGAGAGCGAGCATGGGTGATTACAACCATGGCTGGACGACAGTTGGCAGCAGAAACCATGGGCAACCTCAATTTGGCCATCGTCCAGAGTTGGAAGCACAGTTGGAAATGCAAGACTGCGCGACCATTGCTGCGTGGGATCGTGATGCGCATTGGCCCGGCATGTGAGTGATGCTGCGCAGGGGGGGGGGCAGGGAGGGCTTCGGTTTTCAATATCGTCTGCATTCACCGTAGCAACAGACACTTTTACTGACTTTGTGTGCTCATCTCATTCTCAATATGCCCCTTCTGCAACACAGCGACAAACCCCTTTTTGACGGGCCAGAAGCCAAAAAGTTCGACAACAAGCTGATTAAGCTTCACGACCTTGACCAAGGTGCCTTTGGGAAAGTGGACAAGGTCATGCATGGGTCAGTCTGCTTGGCAAGGAAGCGCATCCCGCGACGTCGAGGTTTCTCCATCGAGGATTTGCGACAGGAGGGGTTGACGATGCGCAAACTAGACCATCGACACATTGTTAAGCTGGTTGCCACGTATGCGCCGAGACCACATGAGCTATGTCTTCTGATATGGCCTGCTGCTGCCTGCAACTTGAACAGGCTACTCGACGACCTAGAATGCCTACGAACAAACGATGGCGACCGTGATGACATTTTGGAGAGGCTCTCAGCCCTTGATCTTACAGACCTGAGTGCCATTGACAATACCACAATCACCATTGGTGACCAATACACGGGCGCCAAAACAGAGAAGTGCCCCCTTGACTATCTGCGGACCATCGTCGGTTGCGTGGCTCGGGCCATGGCGCATTGCCACGCCAATGACGTGCGCCACCTGGATATAAAGCCCTCGAATATTCTCTTGAGACCCGATCGCGTCTACTTGGCCGACTTCGGAATCTCTCGAGACGTCAGTGGTCAGGACCAAACCATAACAGATGGCATGCCTGGGACCGAGCGATGGCGAGCTCCGGAGCTTTATGGCGAGAATGGCTCCAGTATGCAGCTATCAGACATGTATTCCCTTGGACTGGTATATCTCAACATCGCAACAGTGCTTTATGATGCCAGACTTGTCGACTTTGACGAGACCTTGAAGTACTCACCACGGATTTCCCGAGAGGAACAGCTTGTTCTGCGCGAGAGAAAGCTCAAGGCACATCTCGACAGGTTGACGGCGCATGCCTTGGTCAGACCACCCTTTATGTTCACCCACGAGGGTCAAGAAACCGTGCGACCCAGGCCGCTCACCCGTCTAATATCACGCATGGTCGCCACAAACCCGCGACAGAGATATAGTGCCGCCAAGACGGACGAGAAACTCTCCATGATGGGAGGCATTCACCAGATCTACCACGGCCACTGTTGCAAGAGGCCCATGTCCTGGGTTGAGAACAAGTGGGACCAGAAATTTGCGAGACTGGCTGCTCTCCAGAGAGAGAATGAGGTTCAGCGCAAACGCATTGAGGAGCTGGAAGGCATGGACAAAACATACGAGGCCAGACTGGAAAAGCAGCGCCAGAAACATGAACAGGATATTGCTAGACTGCAGAACTTGCTCAAGAACGCCAACGAAAGATGCCAGCGTCTAGACCTGGAAATTTCGGATCGACGGCGGAGATTACATAGTTCCCGGGGTCCTCGTGGGCACGAGTCTCCATCATCTGGACTTTCCGCTGGTAGGCGAAACACCCCAGGTGCTCGTCAAGCTCTTGTATCGCCTGGAGTTGTCGGCCTGGGGGTGACGGAAAATACAAAACCGCCGCCGCCAAGCGGCTCGGCCTCGTCCCCGCGGCAGCAACGGCAACAACAACAGCCGCAGCGATCCCAGTCCAACTTCGAGCTGCCCCCCAAACGACCTACCAAGAATCTGCGAATGAACCAGAGCGCCCCTACGGTAACGTCATTCCCGGCGGCGAAATCTCCAGCGGGACAACGCTCACCAAGCACCAGCGCTAACTTGTCCGGATATGCTCTGCGATCTCGAGGAAGCGGCTCCAAGCTTCCTCTTCCCGTAACACCGATCCTCAGCAACACGCTCAACCCGAACAGCGACCAAAGCATGTCGGACGGCAGCATGGCCTCGTCTGTCTTTTCGCGACAAAGCCTCGAGACGGCGCCTAGTCCCTCTGCCCAGGGTATCCCCCCCGCCATGCACCGTTCGTCAGAAGCCGATACCGATGACGACTCCAACACTCCCTGGAGTCAACCCAACCAAGAGCCGTTGTCGCCGAGAGAACAGCCTCAGTGTCCGGAGAGAGGCGAGCGAGATGGCCATGGCCTGCGCCCATGTACGCCCTCTAGTCTTGATTTTTCCGCGGCCACCTCCGCGGCCACCTCCCCGCTGTCTTGTCCTCGCACCCGGAGGTCAAGATTCCTGGCTCCCGAGGCAGGAGCAGACGCAGACACCACATCCAAACCCAGACCTGGACCACCATCGTTGCAGCCCATGAAGAGTTGGGCAGAAGTTGCGAAGCTGGAGAATAGGCGGCAAACCGGGAGGGACGTCACGCGGTGGCAATGATAAGGTTCCCTCGCCGAAAAAGGAGTTTACATTTGAGGGAAGAAAAGAAGACAGAGGAGGAATCGGCAAAGACGTGTCATGGATTTTATGAGAGTGGGTGCAAGACATAGCTACATTAGACTTTTTTTTTTTTTTTTTTTTTTTTTTCCAACGACACGCTGTCGAGTGCTTTTAAAGTACATCTATACTGCACCGGATGTCGAGGCCGGTGCGAGTAGGGCATTGTCCAGGACAAGAGAAGCATGCTTTAGCATGCAGTGTTTAGATTACCCGTGGAACCGAAAAACAACCAGGAAGGAAAAGAAAAAGATGAAGAAAAATAAAAGTATGCTCAGTGAATATTTAAAGCTTGTTCCGACTGTTGACATGTTTGCGTATCCAGCTCGATAGCCTCAGCGTCTGAGACTGCACCAAGGCATTCCATCTCGGTCCTGTGAACGGATCGACCTCTGCTTTTGGAAGCAAGGTCTTGAGACGTGGGAGCTGCGCGTCAATGGCCTCGGTGAGGGGGAAGGGCGATGACGAGAAGACGGTCACGTTGGGCCGGGCCGGGCTGTTTCGTGCCATGGCCGTCTTACCACCCTGCGCGGCGGTCGGGTTGTCGCCGCCGTGGGGAGAGGCTGTTCCCGGCGATGCGAGGTTCCGGACTCGACCTTGGCCCCTTTGCTGTTCGACGACGCGGTTGAGCGCTTCTCCCCTTGCGAGCCAATCCCGCCACGTCTTTTCCAGCTGCCACTCCCACCATAGCTTGGAGAGCTGCACGCTCCAGCTGTACGTGCTGGTGGGCGAATGTGAACCGTCGGCGGCGCGGAGCTCCTCGGCGAACAGGCCCTCTCTCCTCATCTGTGCGGCCACCAGGTCCTCCCACATGTCTTCCAGCGCAGCGTCCTGCTTGAGGTCCCCGTCTGCCTCTATATATTTTAGTATCTTGCTCTGGAACTGGACCCCTTTTCGGCCGATCATCTTTGACAGACCCGGCGGCTGGGGCTTCTTGAGCCGCAAAAAGGGCTGGCCGTCAGCTGTGGCGCAGAGGTTCAGTGTACGCTTCTTGGAATGCAGGGTGTAGGTCGCAACGTAGTGCGGTGAGTCATTCTTGGAGATGTTTACAAGGAATGGCTCCTGGGCTGGTGGTCTTGCCGGTAGGTTTTGGCTCCGCCGAGAGGATTCTGGTTTGGGGGATCTTGAGCCGCGCAGTTGGGATGTGATCTGCGCGTATTCGGGAGACGTTTGGTCGAGGGCTTTGGAGAACAAGGAGAGGAACTAGTGCGGTTCAATTTCTATGAGTTTGTGGATGCTTTACAGAATGATGAGAGTCTCGGCTTGAACAAGGGTGGGAGAAGGAAGGGGGTTTCGAGAAGGCTTATTGAATAGAAGTAACAGGAAGGGGGGAAAAGCACCTTGTAGCCCGCTGTCATGGATGCATATACTAATCTGAGGCTCGTGAGCGGCCGGTTGTCGACGAAGCGCTTTCGGATGACATGTTGGACCTCGTTTCTGGAGCGCCGTGCCTCCGAGTCCTTTGGGATGGCTATCTTGCCTGCGGACCTGAGAAGCGCTCGATAGAGAGAGAGGGCCGCGATGCGGTGGCGCGAGTTCCGCGCCGGGATGAAAGTTTGTCGGTGCATGGTCGGGAGAGGGCAGCGGCGCTATCGACGTCGTGGCTTGGACGGGGACATGGTCATGGCCTCGGCATTCGAAGGAGGAGAACGGATGTGCTTTGCAGAGATTGGAGGGGCTCGACTCTCGTTACTCTGATGGGGCAAGGCTCCGTTTGCGAGGCTCCGTTTGCGAGGCTCGGGATGGGCTCGGGATGGGAATGGTTGGATACAACGTTTTGGAAGCTGAGTCTGGTTCTTCACGAAAGAAGTGGAGCACTCGAGTCTAGACCGGGGCTTCGGTCAATCATGTCCCAGCATCTGCGCGTTATATCCGTGAGACTATAGCAAGTCCAGGTCATCCCGAACATTTTGCCATAATTTTGGTGTAAAGAATTTAGAATTACTTACGATGCACTGTACATGAACACGTTCCGGCAGAGATTAGGAGTCTTGTTTTAGATCAAGATTGACGTGCCCATGTAGACAAGTAGCGAGTGTATGGGTCTTCTCTCTCTATCTCTCTCTCTCTGCGCCCCCGCCCCCCCTTTTTTTTTTGTTTTTCGAGAGGCAATCGTCAAAAGGCAATCGGCTAAAGGCATGGAGTCGTGGAACGGGTGATTGCCTGCGCACCGAGAACCGAGACTCGAGAACCGAGACTCGAGACTCGAGACTCGAAACCCCACACGCGGTCGGACAAGCAAGATTTCCGTCATCCGACATGCCGGTTCGAGAGGACAGCGCTGGGTCCGGCGCGGACATTTCGTGCATCCACCTGCAGTCTGGTGACGGGATCTGGGCCCACTGCCCAGCTTTTCGAGAAGCGACTGGGGCGGCTCCCAAGGTGATGCGCCCGATGACGGGGTGTGCGTTGCGAGCTCGGTGTTTGAGGGGCTTTTTCCTTTATTAAACTTTAACGTCGAAATGGGAGTAGACCAAGAGCGGAGATAAACGGACCCGAATTGAACGCCGATGGCGGTCGCGATGAGCTGGCGGCACAGTCGGAATCGCCAGGTCCTTGCATACTGGAGGGTCAATCGGACTTTGCTTGTGGGCGCTAGTAGCAGATAGCAGCCAGTCTACCTCGTAGGGAGTTGTTTCCGGTAATTTGGCAACAAGACCACGACAGAGAGCAAGCCAAGACCCAGCAGTTGCGCCCCACCACGTCCATGTTCTTCTTGATGTTGACATCATCCAAGAACTCCAGTCGCCAGTTTGCAGGGTGAATGCTCGTGGTACCCAGGTACCTATGTACTTACGTCCGACCTCCCTGTCAGCAGGGAATGTCAACTTCCCTTCTTGTGGCTGCGACCAAGAACCAAGGGAGCTGCCGCCTGGCTGCTCCTGCCTCACGCGCGACATGGACTTCCCAGTCGGCGCTAGCCTGTCAGGACGCAGGACGCAGGACCAGACGGCTGGGGCTCGGTGCCAGACTGCCAGTGCCAGCGCCAGTGCCAGTGGCCGTCCCCGGACTCCCGGGCGCCCGGGCTCTCGGCTGCCAGCATTGATGGCCGTCGGCCCCAGTCAGCCCCAGTCAGCCCCCGTCCCAGTCTGCCATTTGAGTGTGGTGCTGGCGTTTGCTGCATACCTATGTACTCATGTGTACTGTACATACTTACTTTATGTTTGGTGCCTGGCCTGGCCTCGTCCATGTTGCAACCCGACATGTCATATTCATGTCAACGGTGCCTTCAATGCCTTGGTTGCTTTGCCACAGCCCTGACTTGAATGCATGTGCATGCATGTGTGCTTTCGACGCGGCTTCTTTTCTCCCCTGCCCGGCATTTTCGTCTGCGCCCGTCGCGTCTGGTGTCGCGAATCTTTGCTTCCGGGTTTGCTCTCCGCGTCTGCGTCTGCGTCTGGCCCTGCCATCTTGCGCAGCGAGTGCCGAACGGCGCCTTTGGCAGACCAGTCCCTTCTCCCTTCTCCCTGCTCCCGAGTACTTTGCCTCCTAGTGCTTATACACACCAGCGTCGTCTCAGCCCTCTTTTTTCACTCCTGAAACCATTTGCTGGCTGGCCGTCCTGTTCATTTCATTTCTTCGTCAATCCAATCCCAGCGCATCGCTTCGCTCTTCCTCCCCGCGACGCCTGGTCGGGCCAGACTCGCTCTCTCTCACCTTACGCCCTGCAGTGCGCCCTGCCTCAAATCCGACCCTGCCCAGGTGGCCAGACCCTGGAACCCGTTGCTATTTATTCTCAGCAACTGCGTCCCGAATTTGTGGCGACGTAGCTCTTGACAAACTTAATCCTGGCAGATGACCAGTCACCGATGAATGCCAGCAGCTGACATTGCAAAATGTTTCTTCACTCCGGAGCAAGTTTGCATGGCCACGAATACTCACTGAAAAGGGCTCCATCCTCACCATCGCGATCCGCCAAAAGGGAGTCTCTTCTGAAGATGGCACTGCGGCCTCTCTCTACACCCCCCGAGACAACTGAGGCCAACTCCTTGGTCACGTCGGCCCAGCCGGAACTATACAGCAGCCGCAGAGCCTCCAGCGGCGATATATTTCGCAACCCATCGTTCCATCTTCGCCAACGTGCCGCCTCCAACAGCTTCACCAAGAAGAACGTTGCCGTGAGATTTCGTGAGCCTGACATGGACCATGTCTACAGTCCGTCCGCAAGTGAAGACGAGGGATCGATTGCTGGTTCCGATCTCACGGATGGAACCGCTGACACGTCCCCTCATCGGACAAAACGCAGACGGCGGTTGCCTCGAAAGTCGACACGATACGCTGTGGCTCAGCCCGCACCACAACTTCGTACCAAACAGCGGCATTTGTTTCAGATACGGCCTCGGCTGCTGTTACAGCTGCAACAGATTGGCGACAGACGAGCCATTCCGGCCTTTGACTTGGTTCCGTCTCATCTCGTCGTCGGAACACTTATACTCCCCAAACTGGTGAAGCGGTTCCCTCGCATCTTCCACGCAAATTCTCAACTGGGGCAAAATGACGTCCTGCTGGTACGCAGCGACGACTATGCATCAGCACCGACAGGGTTGTCGACATTGCTGTCCAGCGACGGTCGGGGCTCGCACCATAATAAAGACGTCTGTGCGGTTATTAGTGGACTGCCAAAAGGCTGTGGTGACCTGGCGGAAATCGTCATGGACGACGGATCTTCATGGGTAGCTTCAGTAATGGCAAACGGTTCATACGAGTTCACCAGTGTTGGCCACGATGGAGAGACCACCATTGCCAGATGGGTAAGGAGGTCGGTTATGGGCGCGCGAAATAGTTTCATATCCACGGATCCAGCTTCCGCCAAGACGGGTTTGCAAGACTCGGCGCAAGACCCAAGATGGACTTTCAGCATGATTGACCCCTCGTCCCGAAGACATCCCATCATGGGCTCATTAACACCCGAAATTCTGGAGGTGTACGAAGACTACACAACATTGTCAACCTCCAGCGGACGCTTTCCCCCATCTCGCTTCTTGGGTCCGGACGCAGTCGGAAGTGGCCGCCAGAGTGTCCCGGCTGGCCTCGCGGCGGAGTCGAGAGGGACGATTCAAGTGCGCAACGAGCAGAAGGCGTTGATTATTGCTACAGCCAGTTGGATTAGACTTCATCAACAAGGATGGCCTGAATCATCCAACCCCAAATTCGCTAACGCAATGCCTTCACATTGTCGCTCCCTGAGAGGAACTTCACGTTCTAACACCAGACGACAAACGTACCCCTCATACGATGAGAAATATTCCGGCGCTGTAAGCCGCCCCGATTTATCCGACAGCATTCAGGGACCATCCTTACCAAGACCACAATGTAAAGCTGGGCCCCCCGTGAGAGCCATGTCTACTGGTAGGGCTTTTATGAAGCAGAGGAGAAACCGGCTACAGGAAATAGCAACCTTTGACGGCCAGGAAACGCCACTGCCAGAGTATCAGCGAGAGAAGTTGAAGACGAAGGACGCGGAGAAGACGAATTGCCTACTAAAGATGCGGCAGTGGACGAATAGACTGTTTCGCAAAAGGAAAGGGGTTCCATAGTTGGAAAAGCAATGACGTCTTCGTTGGTTCTTGTTCTTGAGCGACATGAAAAGCTTTGGATACGAAAAAAAGAAGAAAAAAAATGAAGAGGGGGCGTGCGGGGGATGGGGGGAATTAAAGCGTTGCATTCATCTGGCATAAAGTATTGACGTATTGATGAATATTGATCAACGAGAGTCTCCTGCGCGTACAGTGTCGCATGATGGAATGCCAGCGGGTGTATGATTATTCCTTTATTCCTTTGTCTTTTCTTTCTTTTTTTTTTCCATAAAAAAAAAGGGGGGGATGTCCTCTTTTGCTACCAGAGAATTGTATCGTCTAATATATATATATATATATATATATATATATATATATATAAGTACGCATGAAAGGCAGGGAATACAACGGAATCAACAGCGAATCTTGGTGATCAGTTGATCGCTGCTGACTGGTTGACCACACATATGCAGCGACGTGGACTTCAAACGGTGGCCCCGCTTGCTACCAGACCCCCGGCCGTGTTGACTGATCCTAAGCGGGCGGGAACGACCCGGCTGGACACTGGCACTGGGCCCACTGCGATCTATGACCGCGGGACCAGCCAGGCCGTCTGGTGACCTGCTGCGTGCGGCGACGGGTGCGGGTGGTCTGGTCCATGGGCCTCGTACTGCCTGTCTGCCTGTCTGCCTGTCTGCCTGTCTGCCTTCCCGCTCGCCCGCCCACGGCCCACAGCCCACGGCCCACAGCCCACGGCCCACGGCCCACAGCCCACTGCCCACTGCTATCCATCCCGTCCCTTTGAGCCTTGAGCAATCCATCAACCGGCCCGCCAGACCAGACCGCGACCTCGCCGTTCTGTTGCCGGCTTCCATCATTGCTATCTTGCATCGTCCCTCTTAATCATTTTCTTTTTGGTCTTCTGCATTTCCACGAGTGCCCCCATCGCCGAGACGATTCAATTGCTGCTCTGGGATCCCGGTCCCGGTCCCGATCCCGATCCCCCGTCGCTCTCCCACCCCCCCCGTTCCTTTCCCTTCGTCTTTGGTTGTCCTTGGCCCGGCCTGCGCAAAGGTAGCCTCACGAGCAAACAGGGCCAGGGCAGACTATGGACGAGAATGCCGGGCTGCAGGACGAGGGCTCCCTGGTTGCTCCAACGGCGTCTCCGGCCTCCCATCTGCTAGCAAGCTTCCAAGCCTACGAGCCGATTTCGCGAGCCACGTCTCCTGGCATACCGTATCCCAAGTCGGACCCAAACGACAAGAAGCGCTATCGACCACGAACCTTTGCCTACTTCCGGCAGCTGCCCTTCGACGTCGAGGAGGAACACGAGCGCGATGCCGCCCTCGATGGCATCCTCAAACAGCTGTACATTGCCCTCAAGGCCGAGGACTTCTCGCCCGGCGCTTTGCACTGGACCAGAGAGTTGCAGGCTTGGCTGACGCTCAAGTTCGAGATGACGAGAGACATTCGTGCCAAGCTCACGAAGCTGTACTACTCGCTGGCGCTGGCGCCAGGCTTGGACTCCAACACTGCCGATCGCTTCTTGCGGATGGTCCTGACCTTGACGAGGTACGTGAACTCGCCCCTCCCCCGGAGAATGTGCATGTGCATGTGCATGTGCATGTAGCTGCTACCTGTCGTTGCTGCTGCCTTCGTCCTCGACCCTGAACCACTCGCTGACCAGGGCCTCTTGAGCCGGGCGGACAGAAAGAACCACTACCTCAAGCCCGGCGAGGACCTGACCCTTGACTGGAAGCCATTATGGCACGAGCTGAAAGGCGTCGTCTTGCCGTCAGAGGGTCCCTCTCTGCAAAGCGGTAGACGACGTCCTGCCAAGCAACTCTTAAAGCTGTGCACCCATGCCCATACGTATTACGACTCAAGAGAGCGGCCGGTCATGCTTGAAGAATTCCTTCCCTTCTTTAGCATCAACGATATGCCCAACGCATTCATAGTTATAGGACTCATCAACTCCTTCCTTCCCAGCCACCCTGCCCCTGAAGAGGATGCCGCTGCGCAGCCTCAACACTTCATGCCGACCCTTTTCCATCTCTGGTCCATCATGAACCGGTCCAAGGTCGTTGATGTCTGCTTGATTGATTTCTTTTCTCGCCTTGCTCGGGACCACATCAGCTGCAAGCATGTAGCTTATGGACCCCACGGCATCTTCACCAAAGCTCAATCGGATCTCATCTTTACATCCATTTTGCGATTGACACAGATTCCCGTCGGACAGGCAAACTCCCCATACACCTCTATTGATTACCTGGCTGGTGCGGGTGCCTACCTGGAGAAAGACCACAAGAAACATCCCGTGCCCTACATGATGGCACGACTCATTGTGAGCTCGCTTTCACCTGCAGCCATGGAGCCGGAGGACTCGATGATGGCCAGCCTGGAGGGATTGATGGAATCGATTGACACCTTTTTCCATCCGTCGAACCAGGGACCCTGGACAAACATGCTCGGACAGTTGACGCTGTATCTCACAGACGCCTTCGTCTCAAGATGGAACCGCGAACAGAGCATGGAGCTTGACATGCCCCGAGAGCGCAAGATCAGCCCCGAGCTGAAGAAACGATTTGTCGCCTCGCTAAAGGAGATAACCTTCATGGGTTTGTTCTCCAAGAGTAGCCGCGTTTCGAGTTGCTTCTACAATGCTCTTCAGGGGCTGGCGTTTTTGGAACCCGATTTGGTGCTCCCTGGGGCATTGCAGCGTTTCTACCCGAGCCTCCAGGGTCTAGTGGAGGTCCACAGGACAACCTCAAGCTTGAACAGTCTGCAAATGATTGCCAATGTCATGTCCAAGCTCAAGGGATACCGATGCCACATCACGGCATTGCTCGCACTAGCTTTGCCAGGAATCGATGCCAACGATCTCAACAAAACGCAGTATACTCTCAACTTCATCCAGAGCGTAGCATACAGCATACCTATTGTGCCTTTGACAAGTGAAGACAGCCATATCCATGACACGACGCTGGCTATGCAATGGGTTCAAGCCGAAATGGATCGCATGGAAAGAGACGGTCAGGACGTGCAGATCGATTATCAGAACGAGCTTACGGACGAAGAAGAAGCCAATATTCTGCGCTCATCAACGGCCGGTTTCGGCGAATTCGTACTGACTCTGCTGGGCAAGATCTTCACTCTTCTTGAAAACCTCCCCGACGCCAATCATGTCCGAGGAGGCACCCCCGAGGATAGCGTGGTCAACGCCTTGCCAGCGGCCTTGTCGCCCCTATTCTCTTCCCTCTCTCCCGAGCTGTTTGATATCGCGTTGGACAAGATTGCGACTTTTGTTTCTGGACACGTTGTCCATCAGGCCCGTGATGCCATGGCTTGGATTTTGAATGCGCTATGCAAGGTGAATCCCGAAAAAACGCTCAAGGTGTTTGTCCCCATGTTTGTAATTAATATTCGCAACGAAATTGATTATAACCATGCGGCATCGGATCGTACGACTGGCACCGACTACCTTCCCCGCGACCGAGCCTTGGTGTGGCACATCAGCATGCTTGCAATGACTGTCGTGCATGTTGGAAGGGAAGTACTCAAGTATAAGGATGAATTATTGGGACTCGCAGTCTTTATGCAAGAGAAGTGTCGAGGCTTGCCCACCCTCTTGGTTTCAAACTACATACACCATCTCTTGTTGAACCTGACCAACACTTATCCGATCGATCATGCACTCTACGAGCCCGAGGTCGTCAGGAGAGGCCTGGACATCCATGATTGGGGCAAAACAACATCGCCAGCCGACCTCACGATTCGATGGCATCAGCCGTCTCCGCCCGAGATCGAGTTCGCTGTTGAACTGTTTGCTTCACAGACACAATCAGCGGCGGAGCAACTGAAACTCCTCATCAGCGATAACCCACCCGTGAGCAGAACAGGGAAAAACAAGGAATGGTCCGATGAGGTGTCAAGGCTGATGCAGCAGATCCGTCTCATCATCTCTGGAATGTCCACCATGTTTGATCCAGAACGTGCCTCTGGCGACAAGCGCAGCACCAATGTCAATGGCAAACCTGGCGGGAACAGTGCTGAGGGCGTTGTCGACGGCGATGGTAATGTCGACATGTTTGACGACGAAGACGACGAAAATCTGGAAGAGGATGCTGAAGACGAGGAGCTTCGTCCACAGTTCAAATACAAATCGGGCTATTTTCTTAAACCGGCGGATGCTGTCTACACACGCATCCATGAACTTCGCGACCAGCTTGGCAACTTACTCACAAAGGCGCACGCGTTTCTCACTGAAAACCAGGAAGACGACGTCAACTGCTCCACGGCCCTGTGCAATGCATACCGCACGTGGATCACAGACGTGGGTATCGAGCGCTCAGCGCACCCGCTGGAGCGACATCTTCGGCTCTACAAGGCCGATATTTCGGCATTCAAGATCAAAGGTCTCCGCAAGGCATACCCACGACCTTTGCTGATCAAGAGAGCAGAGGCATATCTGCTGTTGCGCATGAAGCACAACGCGGCGGCTAGACACAAAAGCGAACTGGACAAACGGTTACTGTTGGACTTGGCAAAATCATGCCTATCACTCTACGCAGACGTGCGACGAGCAGCTCAAACCGCTCAAGATTCATCACTCAAAGTCATTATCGGGGGCAAGCCGGTTGTGATACCGGTGATCCTCGAAGGGTTGCGGAAAGCCATCCATGAAAACGACCACGACAGGGTCAAAGGTGGCATGTACACCTTGTTTTTTACGTCCTTGTTGAGGACTATTGTCCGGGACTGGCGCTATGCTCCAGACGCCTTGCGCATGTATATCGAGACGGCTGGGATCGACAAGCCGTCCATCCAGAGCCTCGGCTCATCGGCGTTGTACTCACTGATCGAATTTGGCAAGGCGAACGAGAGGACAGTCTTGCTCGACTGCGCGGTCCTGAACACAATTCGCCCCGCTTCAGATCCCTCGGAGGCCGTCGATGCTCGACACCAAGTCATACTGGAAAGACGGAAGAAGGTCGAGGCTTCAAAGGCTGCGTTGGGCCTGGAACTGACCCGAAGGGCAAAAGGTGCACACTGGAAGATTGCCACAAGATGCGCTGTGTTCGCTCTGAATCTGTGCCTCCGTTTCCACAGCCTGGCGCCCCCGGAGTTTGTGGAACTGGTGGCCAGCGGGACTATCGATCCTCACCCAGGCCTGAGAGGCTACTATCTCAACGCCTTTACGTCTCTTCTCGGCGCCATCGATATGAGAGCTGTCTACGGCCACGACTACATCAACTACCTCAGGGAGAGAGAAGTAGGCGACAGGAACCGGATCGAGGTGCCGGTCGAGAGGGGCGATGCGGCGTTCACGCGAAAGTTCCTGGACGCGTTCAAAGGTCCCCCAGAGGACGCCGAGTACATGGTCGACTCTGATCATCCCGGTTGGCTCGTCTGGGGCTCCAAGTTCACTGCATTCCGGGCCTGTCCGAGGCCGTTCAACTCGTACGATGAACTAGAGACGCAGGTGCGCCGCCAGATTGGCAGCATTGTCAACAGAGAATGGATGTCTCAGTGTTTCGACTACCTGAAACAGGAGCCGCGGGATACGTCCTACGACCGGTTCCGAATGACCAACGTGTACTTGCTCATGCATGTTTTCGATCTCACATACTATGGAAGCACTGCAGTCACTCTGAAGGATATCAAGGAGCTTACCGAGGCTGTTTACGGTGATGGAAGCGACAAGCATCAGCACAGAGCAACAGCTGAGATTCTCGGAGCGTTGCTGGCAGGCTCGAGCGATGACCCCGTCGAGATGCGCAACAAGGTCTGGGACTTTGCCGTACCCATGCTGCTCAAAACCGTCAATGATGGTCTCACGCCCGAGAACCTTCAGTACTGGCTGCCATGCATTCATCTCATTCTGGACTCGCGAGATCCCCGTCGATCAAGGGAAATCATTGACGCTTTGAGGTCCTTCAAACTTGACATGTCGTCTAACGCCGCATTCAAGGAGTCCTCTCAGATTCAATTGTTGGAATTCGTGCTTGCCGATGGCGGCTGGCACTTTCGTCAGGACCAACCAATTCTAGACGATTTTCTGAGTCACATCGACCACCCGTACAAGGCAGTGCGGGAGGCCATTGGAAAAGTACTATGCGTCATCTTCCGCACAAGGTATCACGAGTCTTTTGAAAGCGTGTCAAAGCTCATCGAGGCAAACAAGAAGGCATCATCAATTGGTCTGCGGCCGTACCAGCCGTCCGGACAGCTCACCAGCGTCATCACGGATGTCTTTGATCGGCTGGAAAGGTGGCGGCAGGAGAGGCAGCCAGGGCAGCAGACTCAGTCTTCGTATACTTCGGGATCCAAGACGGTCCTGACCTGGCTCGACTGCACCTTGTCCTCCAACGAGTGCACCATGCTGGTTCCCTTCTTTGCCAGCCCGTTCATGGCGCAGCTGCTCCACATGATGGACGTCAAGGAAGATCCGGAACTCATGAGGGTTGCATACCACGTCTACCGACATCTGCCGAACGTTCCGTTCCGCGAGGGCGAAGATGCCGAGTTCATCGACGGCGTCATCAAAATCGGCAGGTCTGCATCCAGCTGGCATCAGCGTCTCCGCGCGTTGGTCAACATGCAAGTGGTCTATTTCCGACGCATCTTTCTCACGGCAGCCCCGCAGCGCGATGCGCTGTTCAACGCCGTGTCTGACATGCTGAGCGATTCCCAGTTGGAAGTCCGGTCATGCGCTTCTTCGACGTTGGCTGGCATGATCCGCTGCTCACCGCGAACCATTCGAGACCCCATGGTTGCACGGCTCCAAAAGCGCTTCAAGGAGGAGTTGAAGCATAACCCAATGCCCAAGAGAAAGGCGAATCTTGCGAGAAGCGAAACGCCTGTCGACGTCCACAGCCAAATCACCCGACGACACGCTGCAGTACTAGGTCTCGGTGCGCTGATTGAGGCCTTTCCTTATGCTACTCCGCCACCGGAGTGGATGCCAGAGGTGTTGGCCACTCTAGCCCGCAAAGCGGCAGGCGACCCAGGTATCGTGGGCAAGGCGACGAAGAGTATTCTGAGTGAATTCAAAAAGACACGACAAGACAGCTGGACCGTTGACCAAAAGGTAAAGCAGATGTATTTTTTTTTCTTTTTTTTTTTTCTTTTCTTTTCTTTTTTTTTTCTTTTTTCTTTTTTCTTTTTTCTTATTTTCTTTTCTTTTCTTTTCTTTTTTGTTTCTTTTTTCTTTTTTCCTTTTTTCTCGCAGTTATGCTTTATTCGTGGAAAACCATTTGTGATAATAGAGTGACTAACGTCCATCTAGTACTTTACACAAGAACAACTGGAAGACCTTGAAGGCGTGCTCTGGAAGAGCTACTTCGCTTAAAGCTAGTCAGGCATGACGACGAGGCGTCGTAAAGAGAAGCGCCGATCCAGGGCGCACACAAGGGGTGAAAAGAAAAGAGGGAGTGGGGAGAAGAGCGCCATGTCAAATAGGAATGGACCATGTCCAGCGGACCAACTACAATCATCATGGACAAATGCACGGGCTTCGACAGATCGGAGCAGGACAATGTAGTCGTTACTCACTCGCCAGTGTCGTGCGTCTTTCCGCCTTCCTCTTTACGCGGAAGCGTGCGGGTGGATTCGGATGGAGGGCTATGCATAATGTGGTATGGACAGGGCGGAAGACGGAGAAGAAAGCTGCTGAGTTGGTGTCCCAGCTCGGGGGACTTGGGTTTGGGAATATTACGATGGCAGGATAGATGGGTTTGCACGGATAGAAGGCTTATGATAATGATGCGGCGTGGCGCCCTCTCGTGTCCCTGTGATGGCCCAAGACGTTGACGTCTGGGGCAAATCTGGTTGGTATGGTTGTACATAAATACTATGGTGCTGAATGTGTATCCTCTTTTTTGTATATGAAAATGTAGTTGCTGCTGAATGCACATTCGTGTCTGTTTATCCTTGGCGTTGTCTGCTGAATGCACATTCGTGTCTGTTTATCCTTGGCGTTGTCTGCTAAATGCATATTTTTTTTCTGTTTTATCCTTAGTGTTGTCTGCTAAATGTATATCTTTTTGTCTATTTTATCCTTAGTGTTGTCTGCTGAATGCACATTTTTTGTCTGTTTTATCCTTGGTGTTGTCTGCTGAATGCACATTTTTTGTCTGTTTTATCCTTGGTGTTGTAATAATGCTAAAATACATCTGTTTATTATTTATTCTTTTATACTTGGCGTTGTAGTACTGCCATTCCAGATGTTGCGCGAAAAAAAACGGGTGTGGCCACACCACATTAATCAGCGCTGTTAGCTAGACCTATATTGCAACACCAGATCAAACGCACATTATCTGCCTTACTATTTCTGTTTTATATTATTATTAACGTATTATTTCTACTTAAGGAAGTATATAGTGGAACCGGCTATTTCGATATAAATATACATTATCTGCTTCACTGTTTCTCTTTCATATTATTATTAACGTATTCTATCTGCTCAAGAAAGCATGCAGCGTAAAACACAACATGTACATGACTGCGCAAACCACCCCCCTCCCCCTTTGATCCGTCATCATCATCAACTCATGCCAGCACCATTGGAGAGACCGTAAAGCGCCCGCACGATTCGCAACCGCAGGGGGACGTCGCCAAGGAAACCGCAAAAAGGACTTTGTCCTTTGGAAAATTTCGCTGCCCTAGCGCCGAGGCCAGAGTCCCGGATTGCCAGGCCTGCCGTTGTCGATTGGCGCTGCGGCCTTGTTGATTGGCGTGGCGGCGGCGGCGACGGCGACGAGCGCGGAGAGGACATGGATGGTGAAGCGCATGGTTGCTTTGTGGTCGGGGGGGCGTTTTATGATGGGACTTTGCGGTTGCGGCGCGTGTTGGTGGAGCAGGAATGACAGCGACACGGGAGATGGGGGCTGTTGATGCGGGAGCAGTGGGCAGGATGAGGGAGCCATTCTTGGAGGAGGACAGGCTTTTCGCCGTCTTTTATATTGTAGCGGGAATGACTTGCCGTCTTGGGCTGCTGGGCTCGATCGGGAGGAGGGGGAAGTCTTCGGTGATGCCGAAGTGGTGATGTCTCACATGTTTATTGGGCTTTTTTTTTTGTTTCTCTTTTCTTCTTTTTCTTCTTCTTCTTCTTTCTTTTTTTTTTCTATTCCTACTTCTCCCGTTTCCTCCCCTTAAGGCTCTATCCTGGGACCTTGGGAGGATGGGGAAGTCTTCGGTGATGCCGCAGTGTTGATGTCTCGCATGTTTATTAGGCTCTTTTTTTTGTTTTTCTTTTCCTCTTTTCTTTTCTTGTTCTTTTTTCTTTTTTCTTTTTTTTCCTGTTCCTTCTTTCTCCCGTTTCCTCCCCTTAATGCTGGGGCCTTGGTTGGCGTTCTTCTTTACCACTCGTTTTGTCTTTTTTGTCCCTTTGTCTTGGTCTTTTCGTCGCTTTGCCGCTTCGTGCTGTAGAGGAGCCGCGAATGGGCATGGATAGAGTTGACTGCTGTCCGTCCTTCTCGTGCCCTCTCTCCTTTTTGCGTCCCCTCTCACGGCTGAGTTTAATGAGGCGACGCTGGATTGGACCATGCTTTCCCGCGTGTTCCTTTGTCTCAGTTGGATGTGCTGGCCCTGGGAGTGGCGTTCATTCCCACGTGCACGTCTTTCCTTCCAGCGACCACGGCGATTTGGTTGGCCTGAGGCATCATAGAATAAACTCCAGCAAGTACAAGTCTCTACTTACCTACCTAAGGTAGGTACTTGGGCATCTACTTTAATTACCTACCTACCTAGGTACTTATACCTCCTAGGTAAAGTACCTACCTATAACCCAGGTAATATTCCCAGGCCTCCATCCTCATCGGCTTCTCCGCCAAACACAACTTTTATCGTAACGCAGAGCAGCCCGTCGTAAGAGTACACAACCCTACAGCCACTCCAGGTCGTGGTTCCCATTCTTGGTTTGCGGCGGCTGACACGCAAGATAGGCAACCACCTCGTCAGCCGTCCTGGCCACTCGGATAATGTCGGCGTCTTTGGGCCCGACGAAGCCGCTGCGCACCACGTGGCCGATCCAGTCGAGCAGGCCGTCGTAGAAGCCGTCGACGTTGAAGACGCCGACGCGGCAGTTGTGAATCCCCAGCTGCGACCACGTCGTCGTCTCGAGCAGCTCCTCCAGCGTGCCGTAGCCGCCGCTCATGGCCACGAAGCCGCTGCCCGGAGCCCCCTCGAGCACCATCTGCGTCATCAGGCGCTTTCGCGTGTGCATGTCCCGCACGACTGTCCTTGTTCCGAACCGCGATGCGTACTCGCCGTTGGTGCGCCCGTCGCCGTTGGTGTGCCCGCCGTGCTCGGCTTCGTACCTCGCAAGTGCAGCAGGGACGATTCCATGCACTGCGCTTGGCCCGGATAGCGCGACGAGCGTGCTCGCCACGGCTCCCATGATGCCCGTCGTCCCTCCGCCGTACACGAGGGAAATGTCGTGCTGATGCAGGGCGACGGCCAGAGATCGGGCTGCCTTGACGTGAGCTGCGCTATTGCCGGAAGACGACCCGCCACTGTGACGCAATTGTTAGCCCGTCAAGGGGAAAGGGGAAAGAAAGTGTTTGAGAGGAGAGCGGGCAGAGAGGGCAGAGAGGAACGGAAACTCATACAAGAGGCAAACAACGCGCTTCTTCGAGGACCAACAGCCTGCCCTCGGCAAAAGCCTCGTCATCCGGGATCCGTGGCAGAACTCGCCAGCCATGGTCATGGCAGGCCCCAGTACATCCGATTCCCAAGACGGTTTGTTCATGACGCAGAGGCTGATCATGATCGCCTTGTGCTGGTGTAGAAAGGGGGTCAAGGTGTGCCGCATCCATTCGAGCTGGTACTGGCCGTACTGCAGAGTGTTGGCGTCCATTGCTGCTCGTCCCTTGTCCCGCAGATCCCCCTCGCTCTCGGCAGGTGATGCACCGTTTACCGACCCGACTGCTCGGAGATATGGAAGATATTCTGGGTAACCGATGGCCTTCCAGACCCCTCTGCCACAGCCGCTTTTGCCGTGGAGAAATCTCTTCTCGAGGCGATACAGCTCAGCCAGCTCGCTCAACAAGCCCCTCCTGAGCATCTCCTCCCCTCTTGACTCGACCAATTGCTGATACGTAGTTCGATGGGGCGCCAACGTGATGGCCAGAACCTCATAGCCTTTGTTGAAGACCTGCTGCAGCAGGGGAATGGTGAGAGACGTCGAACCGCCCACGAGAATAGGGAGTCCGTCTCGGGCGCTGATGTCGTCCATGATGCTCAAGGCCTGGGACACAAAGTCGTGTGGTTCCTCATCCGCCTCAAGATAGTCTACCAGGTGATGGGGCACGCCCTCCATCTCCTCCGGATAAGGCCTCGCCGTCACAATGCCGCCCGGCTTGTAGCATTGTAAACTGTCTACTGAGATGACTTCGCCCAGATATGCCTTGCCAAGGGCCACGCCGAGCTTGGTCTTGCCAGAGGCAGTAGGGCCAAGAATGGCAATGGCGAGTTTTCGTGTCGACATGGTGAATGAGGGAAAGGAAGACAAAGAGAAGAAAATCAAACAAACCGTTGTCGGCAACAGTCAAGAGAGGAAATGACCCAAAGGGGCTTGGAGACGGTGTTGTAAGCAGGTAGGAGCCTTTCTTGTTCTTCTTTTCTCTTCTTTTCTTCTTCGATTGATGACTGGAAGGAAGTAGATACATATATAGTGTTCTTTTTTTCTGCCGTCTCCTATCCCCCTCATTCTCAGGAGTTATCCCGTGCCCTTTAATTTTAACGTCCCAGCTAAGAGAAAGGCAGCAGCGCAAACAACTTGAACAAAGAGCTTCTTTCCGTGGTTCCTTTCCTTTTTTTTTTGCCATCTTCTCTCCCCCCTCCCCTCTTTTTAGCGCCTCTTCTTGGTCTGAAACTTTGAAACCGTATGATTCACGAAGGAATCTCGTCTGGAAAAAAGTCCCACCTTGCTCGCTCTCAAACGCTTCTTGACTCGTTGGAGTCGGAAAGAAGACGACGGTTAGATTCGTTCCGTGTCGACGGGATTGCCGGGGGGGGGGGTTCTCCAGCTTCGCATTTCAAGCCTTCCAGCTTTGCGGTTCTGGAATCTCCCCACCGTACTGGAGCCGAGAAAGGGTCCATGTCCTTGTTTCCGATGTTAAGACTCGAAAAAACTAGTAAGCGAAGGGTTGTCTTGGTCTCCTGTCCTACTTGAGACCCGGATGGATGTTTGGCCCGGAACCATGGTTTGGAGGACATGAATTAGAGAGAGGGATTTATGTGCAAGAAGGACGGCCGGGAAGCGAATCCCCCTTCCTGATTGACAATGTGACGAGTCGTGATTATCATTAGGCACGATTCTCTTGACGAGTCTATCGCTGCCCGAGGCGGACGAAGTGGCGGCTTGATTGAATGTGATCTACAGCATGTGCTCTGTTCCCCTATTCCCTATTTCGGTATCTCTGCGAACACCTGGTATATAATCACAAGTGTATATACATACTTACATGCTGATTTCCGTCAAATCATATTCCATGTGGAAAATCGGGCTTCGACATGGACAGTGCAAACTCGGAACGATTTTGAACGGGCCACTTGGACCACCAACGGCACATGATTCAACCAAATCTATTTTTGTAAAACAAGTCCGTACATTTGATCGACTGCCCTTGACCAATATATATAGCGGTGTAGTACAAACCAATTAGATGGCTTCATTCGCTACGCGCCGCCGCCGCCATACAGTCAAACAGGGCGTGCAAGTTGGCCGTCGCAGATGCCGGTGACGGGCCGAAAGCATTCGCAAACACGGCTTATTGACAAAAAACAAAAAAAAAAAAAAACGTTCTTGAACTCCAAAGGTCCGTGATTGGACGAACCGAATCATCTAGGACACCGTACATTCCGCGCCGAGGTTCTCTTTCTTCTCCTCCATCCGGCTGGCCTTTGCCGTTTGGCAGGCCCCGGAGATAACTCCGTGTTTTTGGTTTCAGAACTTTCTTTTCTATTCGTTTCTTTCGTTTACTTCTATTCCATTAATTTCTTTTTTTCAAAAAAAACCCGAAAAATCCTCAACCACAGACCCCCACCGGCAAAACGCATGAAATCCACGAAAAATCACGGACATTAAAGCGCAAACGCCATAAGGGAGTATACCCACTTGAATTAAACACTGCATTCCCTCAGGTCAAACACTGCATTCCCTTTAGGTTAAACACTACATTCCCTTTAGGTTAAACACTGCATTCCCTTTAGGTTAAACACTATATTCCCTTTAGGTTAAACACTGCATTCCCTTTAGGTTAAACACTACATTCCTCCTTAAAATAACACTTAAGGAAACTAAGCTATAATCTTACTAAAATACGCCTTTAAGCAAAATAGACTTA
The DNA here is from genome assembly GCA_018360135.1 of Claviceps sorghi. NCBI lineage: Eukaryota > Fungi > Ascomycota > Sordariomycetes > Hypocreales > Clavicipitaceae > Claviceps > Claviceps sorghi. Next base: position 14,237 of record SRPV01000096.1, on the reverse strand, counting down.
CCTTTGCCTTATTAATTAGACTAAGAAAGAAAATCTACCTCTATTTATTAATAGTTAAATACTACTAACTTCCCTTACCTTACTAAAGATATAGAAGAAATACACTTAAAAATACTTTTAAAAAACAATTTAAAAGACCTCTTATACTAGCCTCCTTTTTTATAAGCTTTATTTAATATAACTCTTAGCTAATTTAATACTAATACACTATTTAAACCTAATAATATTAATATCTAAGGACTTTAGGTAAAGACTTTAAAGCTAAAACTGCAATCTTTTAACCCCCTTATATCTATATATATACTATAAGCTACCACATATATACTATAAGTATATAAGAGACCCCTGCTTAATAACGCATAGATAAAGCCCTTAAAATACTATAGTGTTAAACTTATAGCTATTCTTAATAACAGACACTATATAGACCCCTGTTCTAATGCCAGTTCCAAGGGGAAGTCGCCCACTAACACAATCTAAGGCAAGCTCTCTGCCAACTGCTAAGAGAGCTTGCCTTATCATTCATAGCTATATCTTAGTGGCATGGTGGCCTTTATATACAATACACCCCTTGAATTATTCTAAAGGAGGTACAAGCCCCTCTTTTTAGCGGACTCACACACGTGACCTCAGAGGGGCTGATAGCCAGGGGGGGCTGCAGAATCTGCACAATCTAAAGATACTAATTGGCCTATATAAATAGGGTGGACACAGATGTACCTTTAGATCCCTAACTATGCAGCCGTAATTTCCAAAGCGCTGTTTAATTGGTTGATTTACCCCTGTAAAGTCACGCCTTTAGAATAATTCAAGGATTGTACTGTACATGATTGTCCCCTCCGTGCCTTTATCCTGGTCACCTCGTGACCGGTCTAGGGTATCCACCTTCGAACCTCTGTTGGTAGTTTAAGATGCAGACAAGGGGGGAAAAAAGTTTATTTAAGTGAAGCAAGCAAGATTCCTTCTCCATCTGGGGAAAGTCTAAATAAACACACCGGAAGCGAGGGGGCCCGGGATCCCCTCGTCGACCCACGCGACGCTCTCCCCCTTCCCTCTCCCTGCATCCCCTAGGCTTTTGAAGCGAGCCGGTGCCGAACAAAGGCAGGCAGGCAAAAAAAAAAAAAAAAAAAAAAAAAAAAAAAAAAAAAAAAAAAAACGATGCCGACATGGTGGGTGACGTTTGTACCGGGGGCCTTTCTTTTTTTTATTTTTATTTTAAACACGGTGCAATTCCGGGTGGTGCGCGCGCGGAACAAGGGGGCATAAATTTCCCACTGGAGAAAATAAATTTCCCACCGGCACGACCCAAATCCGGCTAGGTCACTTTCCACCGGTTCCACACCTAAATATACATACACTTAATGTTTCTTTTTGTGGAGCCGCTGTAAGAAGCTGCTTTGACTTGACCTTTGTATTTGACCTCGAAACCTCGCCAGTTGTCCCGGAGCGTCTTGTAGCACAACTCCCGATACACGGGAAACCCGCCAAAAAAGATCAATGGCTCCAGTCTCTTACCGGGAATGTTGGATCCGTCGTACCAGGACCGGGTGTCTCGCACCAGCGAGGCCTGGTAGGCGGTCCGGACCAGCTCGGTCCACTCCGCCTCTGCGTTGGCCGTCGGCTCAACAGACTCGATGCCGTCGTCTCGCATCTTGGCCATGACGTCGACGATCCAGTCGCTCTGGAGCTCGATGCAGCTGGGGCCGTTGGAGGCCGTGGGGCCGTGGGCGGCAAAAACGTAAAACAGGTTCGGGTAGCCCGCAAGAGTTGCCCCCAGGTACGTGCTGACACCGCGAGACCACTTCTCCGGCAGCTGAGATCCGTCCGTCGCCGTCAGGCCCATGTCGAGCATGCTTCCCGTGAGGGCGTCGAAGCCGGTGGCAAATACCACCACGTCTACCTCGCACACGGCTCCGCCTGCCAGCTCAAGGCCGCTTCTTGTGAAGCCGACAACCGGTGTCTTGTTGACGTCGACGACGGACACGTGCGGCTTGGAGAGCTGCTCGTAGTAGTCGGTCTCGAGACAGGGCCTCCTGCATCCCCACGCGTGTGGCGGCTCGACGGGGGCCAGCACGTCTCTCTTCTCCGGGTCGGAAATCCTCGCCCGCGTCTTCTCGGCCCAGAAGGCGTAGGCGAGGCGGTTTGCTTCTGCGTCGACCAGCACATCTCGGTAGTTGGACGTCCAGAACTTGAAGCCGCCTTCGTCCCAGAGGCTTTGCAAGAACGCTCTTCTCTCCTTGGGGCTGTCGGAAAAGATGCTCCGGGGAACGGGTTCGTCCGCGTATCCGGCAGGGGTTGTCAGCCGGTGCTTGAAGAGGCGAGGCAGATGAGCCCGGGCCGTCGCTTGTTCTGCGTAATCGAGTTTGCGCTGCCGCATAGGAAGGCAGAGGTTGGGTGTCCGTTGCAGGACGTACAGATGAGAGGCTTGACGGGAAATCTCCTGGGCCATCTGCACGCCCGTGGCCCCCGTGCCCAGAATGGCGACCCGTTTGCCAGTCAATTCGAAGCCGGAACTCGGCCAGCAGGCAGAGTGGCAAGTGATGCCTTGGAACTCCCCGGCTCCTGGCCACGTGGGAACATGCGGCTTGGAAGCAAAGCCGGTGGCCAGCAAGAGGAACCTCGACGCGAATCGTGCTCCACCTTGCGTCCCGACATTCCACAGGCCCTTTTCGGGAAGGTAGCGTGCCGACACGACCTTGGAGTGGAACAAGACATCCTTGCTGATGTCCAGGACATTGTCGACATGACGGAAATACCGTACCAGTTCATCGCGGTCGGGAAACCTCTCGGTCCATGTCCAGGTCTAACAAACACATGGCAGCCGTCAGTCGTTTGTCAACGTATTCGTGGACAAAGGTAGTACGTACGTTCCAGACCTCGGGAATCGAGAGCTGGTACAGGGGCACATGGGTATCAACTCTCGCCCCAGGATATCTATTACTATTCCAAACGCCGCCGAGATTGTCGCCAGCCTCCAAAACGAGACATTTGAATCCGTTGCTTCGAAGTTTGTGTAGCAGATACACGCCAGCAAATCCCGCTCCGACAATCAGCACTTCAACCTCGGTCTGACGTCGAGACTCGGACGTCTCGGACGCGGGCTCGAACAGGGACTGTGGCAATGGCACTCGGGGCTCAACGACCGACATGTTTTGTTTTGTGTGTGGACGTAAAACTCGCAAAGAAAAGACAGCATAAGAGGCAAAGCAAGCATCTGAAAAATCTTCTCCCATCGAAAGAAGAAACGAAGGAGACGGCGTCGGCTGCTGAAGGTTTTTTTTATAAGGGCCCTTTTTTTTTCCTCCCTCATCACGCTTTGGGTGCATGGGTGCACGTCACGACTGGGCATGCTTTGGCTAGGCGTCTTGTCTTTACCTCGCAGCGAATTGGAAAAATAGCATGTAATTTCGCCATGATGATAAATTTGGGCTCCTCTCACGGCGGCAGCGACAGGCTTCGACTTGGATACGTGGTTGTACATGATAGTTAGCGCGTGACGGGCGTGACAAGCCCTGTCCTGTTCGTGGCGAGGCTGCTGGCTAGCGCGAGCACAATACCGAGATGTCGAGCACGTGGGACTGTTCCGAAGTACGGGCCGGGTTGCTACTTGCAAGTCACCTCCATGAGGATCGTTTTGTGTGTTATATTTTTCAAAAAAAAATATAAAAAAAATAAAAAAAAATAAAAAAATAAAAAATAAAGAAAAAATAAAGAAAAAAAAAAGGAAAAAAAGAGAGAAAAAAAGAGAAAGGGTAGAAATTAAAAGAAAAGAAGAAAAAAAAAAAAAAAAAAAAAAAAAAAAAAAAAAAAAAAAAAAAAAAAAAAAAAAAAAAAAGGTAAAAAAGAGAGAAAAAAAGAGAAAGGGTAGAAATTAAAAGAAAAGAAGAAAAATAAAAAGAAAAATAAAAAAAAAGAAAAAAAGGAAAAAGAAAAGTAAAAGGAAAATAAGAAAATAAAAAAATAAGAAAATAAGAAAATAAAAAAATAAGAAAATAAGAAAATAAGAAAATAAGAAAATAAGAAAATAAGAAAATAAGAAAATAAGAAAATAAGAAAATGTTATGGTCTAGCCCGATTGGGCCATCGCGAGTGTCAGGCGCAGACATACCGGTTGTTGCCGGACCCTCTTGCCAGCTGCGCCAGCCGCAAGCTAAGACAAAAGGATACGTATTGATCAGAGTTGCGGATCTCTGACCAATTGACACTTATATTGCCGGTCGCACGCTAGGGGTGGCAGCCGCCTGCCAGCTGTAAGCTATGCACTTACTAGGTCAAAGACCTAGTCCATTACAGAAAATAAGAAAATAAGAAAATAAGAAAATAAGAAAATAAGAAAATAAGAAAATAAGAAAATAAGAAAATAAGAAAATAAGAATGTATAACCCATTAGTTTATTGAAGTACTATTCTACGGGAAAGAGAGGACAATCTCATCATTTTGACAGGCGCCTTGGTATCGAAATGAGGTTCCTCATTGTAGGCATGTACACACATACTGTACGAAATGTGCATTCATGGTTTGTGAGTCGATGCCCTGAACAGAGGCCGGCGCATTGTCTTGCCACCAACCGTGAGGTCAGCCGTGAACGGTTTCATGTCTCTCGAGCGAGGTGAGGCTCCCACCGCGGCTTCCCCACGTGGTCCATTGAATGTGCTGCAATAGGCATGCCTAACCGCGCTGAGTAATGTGATGCAGTGGGTTTAGGTAATTCCGAACAATATGCCATGGACATAATTTTGGGGTCAACTTGCAATTGGAAGTTTAGGGATTCCTCACGACCCACCTGACTGTACGTACATACATACATATGTATGTACAGTACATATCAACAATCGTATCCGGTTTTTTAAGTGCAAGAGAATCCATGTTCAGCGTGCTATTTTGCGGGACATTCCCGGCAGATGCCGTGGCGGGCGCCAACGAGCTTCCGTGTGTGTGTGTGTGTGTTATATTTAACGCCTAGGGTGTCCCAGAGGGCAAAGGGCGTGTAGGGCTAGCTTATAGGGGAGGTATAGGGTAGGCAGAGCTATATAGACCTGCCTTACTTAGTAGCCTAAAGAGGGAAATCTTTAAAACCCCTAAGCTCCCTTAACCTTTAATCCCTTTTATTATTCTATATTTTTATAGCTATTAATATATATATTTTTAAGGTAGTCTTAAGCATTAGTGCTATTTTTTATATATACTTATTTAGGTATATTACTATTAAGTAGGTTTTTATATAGCCTACTATTTACTATAATATATATATATCTTTATAACTACTATACTATTAATAATATATAAAAGAGCTTTAAATTAAACTATATAAATAAAAAAAGCCCTTAAAAAATAAATAATAAAAGAAAGAAAAGGGAAAGGGGGTGCTTAAGTATATATATTAATAAAGAAATTAATATACTATATTAATTTTAAAAAGGTTATAAACTCTTTACTTACTATTATAGTAATAGCTACCTTTACTAAAGGTATTAGCTTTATATAATAGTTAGTCTTTACCTTATAATAATAAAAGAGATAGTTAAGTAATTTCTACTATTTATAAAAGTAAGCTAAATTAGTATCTTAATACTTAAAGTACTTATAATAATTAGTAAAGTCTTTATAGCTAGTTTTAGTTATAATAAGGTAAGCTAAGATAGGTTATAAGTTATAAAGCTTATTAATTAATACTACTTTTATAAGTAGGTTTAGCTTTTTATACTTTTTAAGCTAATTAATATACTATTAGTTTATAAAGTCTTTCTTAAAGTATTTATATACTTAGCGTTTAGTATAGGCTACTATAGGACCTTAGGTAATAGCTATAGGTTCTATATAGCTAGCTTTTACTAACTTATTAGTAGCTTTATTATTAAGAATGCCTTAATACTTTAAATATTATTAAATAAAGATATTACTATATTCTTAAGTAAGGTAAGTAAATTTTAATAACTATACTTATAATAATATAAAGGTATAGCTTATAATAAACTAAATTATAATAGTGTTATTAAAAAGGACTATAATATCCTTTAAAAGTAGTTAAAGCTAAAGGGTAGCTTAAAGCTTAGTAAATATACTTTAAACCTTTATATTAAAAACCTTTACCTTAATTAACTAGCCTTTACTTAAAGCTGTTAAGTAGTTTTATTAGTAAACTATAAAGCTAAAGCTTATATTATTATTAAAGTTCTTAAAGCTATTATTATATACTATAATATTTGTATTTAAAGGGTTTTCTTAAAGAGCTATAATAGTATTCTTTTTAAAGAGGCCTTTAATTAAATTAAAGGCTAAGGGGTTTAGTAAAGGGACTTTTATATAAGGGATATACTTAATAAGGTTAAAGGTATATTAAAGCTAAAAAAAAACTAAAAGCTATTAATAGTAATATATAGTATATACTTTAATAAAGCCTTTAGTTATAAACTTAGCTATTCTTTTTTAATATAGTATATTAGTATTAAATATATAAAGAGTTAAGGGGTAGTAAGTATTAAGTATATATAGCCTTATTAAATATATATACTATTTCTTAGTAAGTAATTATTTTATTAAGGGTATACTAGCTTTTTAAAAGAGAATAGCTATAAGAGTAGTTTTTTAGGCTAAGATAATAGCCTAAAAGCATTACTTTAGTATAGCTTTTATTTCTTTTAAAAGATAGTTTTATTAAGCTAAGATTTATTTTTTTAGATTACTTATAAAGGGGACTTTCTTACTTAAGTATTATATAATAGCTATATAAAGAAGCTATAAAAAGACTATAGTAGTAATTACTTTTTTAGTATAAAAAGGCAAAAGGCCTTATACTATATTATAAAAGTAGGTAAGTGTGAGGACTAACGCCTCTGGGCACATTCCCTAAGGGGTCTCACAAGGGTTAGCCTAGCTGAGGTTACGTAAGGTAACTAAGCCTGCCCTATATAAAAGCCTATATATCTAAGGCTAGAGTTATTTTGCTTTCTTTTTACTTCTTAGTCTATAATTATTATTAATAAAGCACTCTTTATAGCCCCTATACCTACCTTTATAAGCTAGCTATAATATAATTATAGACTTATAAATAACCTTACTAAGGAGCGTTCTTTAAATACCTTATTAATAACACTTCTTTTATTAAGCTTATTTAACACTTACTTTATTAGCTATATATAATATTAAATTAAGCTATAAACCTAAATAACTAAATTAAATGCCCTATATAAAAGACTAAGGATAATTAATAAGATTATTTATTTAACTAGCTAGTAGAGAGCTAGTTAAAAAGCTTAAAGAAGAGGCTGCTATTAATAGTGTAGTAACTATTATAAAAGATAAAGATAACACCTTACTTAGTACTTTTTTAAACTATAAATAAATAAGAAGTTTACTATCCCTATTATTAAATAAATTTAAAGATTCTTTAGTATATAAATCTCTACCTAGAATTACTTTACTATTACTTATATTAACTATAGTAAATAATAATAATACTACCCCTGCTTAGGCTACTAGCCTATTAGCATAAATAAATATACTTAAATTTAGAGATTAAGATAATAAGAATTAATATACTTTATATAAAGCTTCTAAACCCTTTAAAAGAGATGCTATACCTAAGGCTAGTGCCTTTAGAGGTACTTATTTTAAACTTTTAGGCCTAGCTACTAATAAGAAATTATAACCTTATAAAGAAAACTAAGAAGCTAAAAACCCTAACTATTATAAAAAAGTTAGAGAATTCTATACTTAACCTACTAACTTTAATAAAGAGAAAGGAAAATTTAAAAGATAGATAATTTCTATAATTAATTATTTTTATATTAATTAGCATTACTATGTTAATAAATGCTACTAAATAGCTACTATTTTAAACTAATTAATAGGTCCTATTTAAGACTTAGTAAGGTACTAATATATCTTAGATAATAACCCTTTTTATAGTATATAAGAGATACTAGTATAGTTAAAGGCAATTTTTAGAGACTTACACTTATTTACTATAGCTAGCTATGCTCTTAGCTAGCTGCTTTTTAACATTTAAAAGGATAATATTAATGTATTTATTACTAAAGTTAATATTCTCTTTAACTAAGCTAATATTAAAAAGAGTATATAAAAGACTACTCTTTATAATTATCTACTACCTAGCTTTAACCTTATAGGCTAATTAAGAATATTAGCTAAGAGCAAATTAACCTTATATAAACGTTTTACTTATAAGGTAACTGCTACTATTATTAGCTAAAATAAGAGCTATACCTATTAATAGAAAACTAATCTACCTTATTTAAAGTAAAAATTAGTATTACCTTTATAAGAATATACTAACTATTAAGAATATTTTAAGCCTAAACCTTTAGCTTTCTTTAATATTTAAAAGATTATTAATATATTATAAGAGGAAGCTTATAATAAAGGCGCTTATTATAAATATAGATTAACTAGCTACTATTAAGCAAAGTGTTTAAATAAGAAGGCAGTTATTTATGCCTTTTTTACCTATTTTAATAAAGACTTAAAACCTTTATTAAATAAAGAGGATAAAAGTAGCAACCTCTCTAAAGTTATAAAAGAAGAAGAAAGCTTAAAAAATAATTTAAACTACTAAAAGTCTCTTTAATAGTCTATAGTATACTATAGGTAGCTAAGTATAGATAGAAATTATTATTAAATTAATTTATTATGCTTATTTAAGTAAAGAATAATAGACTTAGACTCTATATTAATACTTTCTATAATACTAAAGCTAGAATCTACCTCTTTATAACACCTAAATTTATAAAAAGAGTTGTTAAGACTCTTAAGGGTAAAATTATAAAGCTTTTAAAACCTTTATAATTAGCTAACTTTAGAAATATCCCTTAAGGTTTTATTACCTAATATATATAAGCTTCCTTCGCTCTAAATAATTGCTAGTTCTAATATTAAAAGTTTCTAATTATAAGATCTAACTATAATATCTTTATTAGTTAAGACTTTTAGGTTAAATATTATATTAGACTCTTTCCTACTATAAAAACTCTAATTTAGCTTAATAATATTCTACTACTTACTTATTGCTTTAAACCTATTATTATTAATAATTAAGCTTAGAAAACTATAGATATTAAGGCTTAAGCTAATATTATTTATTGTAACTATTCAATAGATTAAGATAAGAAAATATAGAAATAAAAGCAGATTCTTTAATATAATTAAAGAGAACCTATTACTATTTAGGCTATATAACTTATAAAAGAAGAGACTATTTCTCTAACTATTAAACTTAAAAAGTTAAAGGAGAAAGAGATAGAACCTTTAGTAGATTTAAATAAGCTAATAAATAAAATTTCCTTAGATTTATACTAAACTTAATAGTCTTATATTCCCTTACCTTTATAGCTTATTTCTCTTATTAAGTAACCTAATAATATAATCTTTATAGTAAAATTCTTAGTAAGATAAGCCTATTTATTTAAGACTGCTTATAGTAGAAAGATAACTATTCTATTTTTTAAAGGTAAAAAGCTTAAATATATAGACTTAGTTTAAAAGTCCTTACTATTATAGCTAGCTTACTTAAAGGGATTCTTTTCTAAAGAGTTATTAACCTACCTTCCCCTATCTTAACTAAGGTTTAATATAGTCCTTAAACTTAAATAACTAATAACTAAATAACCTATATAATATAATACCCCCTATATTTATATATAACTTAAGAAAGAGATAATAGAGAAGTTAGTCTAAATTAGCTTTATTAAATAAAGCTTTAATATACTACTTTACGCTACTTTTATATTATTTATACTAAAAAAGGGATTAAAGGAAAGATATTTCTACTATAACTTTTGCTTTATTAATAGCTTTATTAAGAAATAACTTACTTTAGCTTTTAATATCCTAAGTATTATTATATAAGTTAGAAGAGTAAAGCAACTCTTAAAGGTAAATATTATAAAAGCTTTTAATTAAATATTAGTAGCCTTTTAATTAAAATATCTTATAGCATTTAGAATACACTTTAAAACCTATTAATAAAAAGTCCTTCCCTTTAGTCTTAGCATTAGTTCTACTTAGTTTTAAGCCTTAATTAATGCTTAGCTTAATAAATTACTAAACTTTATTACTAATATATATACTAATAATATATTAATCTTTATAAAAGGAGAGAATAAAGATTTACACTTTAATATAGTAAAGGAGGTAATTTCTTATCTTTACTAAGCTAAACTCTAAGGTAATATTAAGAAATTATACTTTAATATATAGAAAGTTAACTATCTTAGTATATAATTAAAGGTTAGCTATAAAATAAGCATTTACTTAAAAAAGATCTAAGCTATTACTAATTAGAAGTAGAAAGATATAAACTTATAATAAGCTATTTATTCCTTCTTAGGCCTTTATAACTATATTTATATTTTTTACTACTATACTAGTAAAACTACTAAACTATTAAACTAATTATTAAAGAAAAATGTTCTCTTTATTAAAGGTCTTAAATAACTTATAGCTTTTAATAAGCTTAAGGAATTAGCTATATAAGCCTTAGTCTTAGCCTTTTATAAGCCTAAATAACTATTAAAGGTAGAATATAATGCCTTAGCTAAAGCTATAAGTAGTATATTTTAGTAAGAGTAAGAAGATTATATATAAAAACCCTTAGGCTTTTCCTTAAAATTATTAACTATAATAAAATAAGTATATTTAATTTAAGATTAAGAATTACTTACTATAATTTACACTTTATATAATTATAAATAAGCCTTATAGGGTGCTAAATTTATTATTATTACTAATTATTAAGCTTTAACCTTCTTCTTATTTAAACGCCTATTTTCTACTTAATAAATCTATTAGTCTTAGTACCTTACTAATTTTAATATTATATAGTAGTATTAACTAAAAAAGGAGAATATAGCTATAAATGCCCTTTTACAAAAAACTATTAATAATTCTATAGTAAAGGCGTATAAGAAGCTTAACTAAGATATTGTTTTAATCCCTTTTAAATAAATTAAATTATAAATTGCTACTTTAGAGACTACTCTTAATTTAATAACGCTTATAGAAGCTAATCTTATTAATTTAATTATCTAAGAAAACTATAAATAAGGTTTAGGTTTTTATAATAGAAAGCTAATAGTCTTTAAAACTTTAACTAATAGTAAAATCTTTTTATATACTACTTTAATTTAAAAGGCTTATACTTTAGCTATATTTGCTTATAGTAGTTAGAATAAAACTAAAGCTTTACTAGCAAAGACCTACTAATAGAATAGACTAAGTTATAATATCTAAAGATATATAGTGAATTATTATAATTACTAATGTAATAAAATGCGTTATAATAAAATACTAGGACTCTTATATCTAATCCCTATTCCTTCCTATATATAGTATATAGTAGTGGTTAATAGAAAGATAATGCTAATAGATATATATAGTTATAACTATATTTAGGCATTTATTTATAAGTTTAGCTAACTTATAATATCTATTCTTAGTAAAAAAAATAATAATACTAAGACCCTTATAAGTTGTTACTTTTGTTAAGTATATTAGTTTTTTAGAATGCCTAAGGTTTAGATTTTTAATAATATAGGACTATTTATCTCTAAATTTATAGATATAATAAATAAGCTAATTAGCACTAAATATTATTATAGGAGTCCCTACTATCCTTAGACTTAAGGAAGTATTAAGATTATAAACGTTAACTTAGACTAATGCTTATATTTTTATATAAATAAGTACTAAACTTATTAAAGCAAATACCTTCCTTTATTAGATTTTATATATAATAGTTTATATTACGCTTCTTTAGGAATAAGTCTGCTAACTATAGCTATTAAGTGTAAACCCTACTATTTACTTTCTTTACTATTAATAAAGTTAAATATAAACTCTAAGAGAAAGAAGGCAGCTGCTAAGCTTATATACTAACTATAAGATATTTAATAAATTGCCTATAGAAATACTCTTTACGCTTAGAAATAATAAGAAAGTTAAGTTAATAGAAAAAGATAAGCTATTAATTAGTCTATTAAAGACTTTATTTATATAAGTAAGAAAGGATTTTTAACTAAAGCTCCTATAACTTAGTTAGATTCTTAATAAGCTAGCCCTTAAAAGGTCTTAAAAGAATATAGTTTTAGCTATATTCTAAAGACTCCCCTATAGTTTAAAAGAAGCTAATTATTTTATATAGATTACTTATAAAAAGCAGTTAATAATCTACTACCTTAGTAATATATATAGCTTAAGCCACCTAATATTATTAATAGTAAGCTAAAATAGGAAGTTAAATAAATTTTAGCTTTCTAGCTTATAGGTAAAGGTATAAAGTAAAAGCTTTAATATTAGGTTATATAGTAAGGTTTAAAACTAAATAAAGTGTTTTATAATGCTAATAGTTTTAAATATATAGCAACTTTAGTAGAATCCTTTTACTAAGAGTATTTTAATATTATAAGCCTATTTATAAGGTTATAAACCTAGATTAAGTAGGCTACTAATAATATAGATAGCAGTATATATCCTAATAATAATTATATAAAACACAGAGCTTAAGGATTAAGGGTGCTAAGCTAGTATAGAAGGCATTATAAATAATTTTAAAAGGACTTAGACTATATTATTATTATTTTTACTATTTAATAGTAATTTTTTTACCTTTCTTTAAAGGTTTAGCTGTTTTAAGCTAAAGTTATATAGTAATATTAGCTTAAAGGGGGGTAGTGTAAGGATTAATGCTTTTAGGTATATTCTTTAAGGGGTTTTATAAGGGTTAGCCTAGCTAAGGTTATATAAGGTGACTAAGCCTACCTTATATAAAAGCCTATATATCTAAGGCTAGAGTTGTTTTGCTTCCTTTTTGCTCCTTAGTCTACGATTATTGTTAATAGAGCACTCTTTGCGGCCCCTATGCCTACCTTTGTGAGCTAGCCGTAACAGTAAGTAGGCTTATAGTCTTCTTAGCTTTAGTAATTTAATTATAAATATATATAGTAAAGGTTAGCTTATAGTTAAACTAAACCCTTAGCTACCTTATAGCTTTAGTAAGCTTAACTTTTATAATATTATAAAAGACTTTAAAAAGGTTTTAATTATTTTTTTAGTAAAAGTATATAACTTTAGTCTTTTTAGGCTTAAAGGAGATTCTATTAAATACACCTTAATTCTTAAGCTAAGTAAAGGTTTAAATAGTAGTATAAATAGATTTATTTAAGGTATTAAAAATACTAAGAGTAGTAATATTATTAGTATATTTATATTACTAATTAATAAGCAAAAGCTTAAAGATTAGCTTTATATAAAAGAGAAAAAGAATTAAAAAGGCTAGGAAGCCTTATAAAAGTTTATACTAAAGTAGTGCTAAGGGGGATATATAGTTATTAAGGTATATAGTAGTATATTAATACTTTATAAAGGATAAAATCTATTAAACTAAGCATTTAAGCTAGCTTTATAGTTATATTTAAAGGATAAGGTAGTTATAAAGAATAGTATTAAAGGCGCCTTTAATATTTATAGTTATAAGTATATAGTAAAAGCCTTTATTAAGGGTGTATTTAATATTTATTAGTCCGGCTGGTATTATATATAATAAAAAGGGGTGATAGAAAAGGGTCTAATTTAGCTTGTCTATAAAGGTTCTAAGCTAGCTTAGAAGGTTGGAAAAGGCAGGAAAAGTAGTGGTGTTATTAGCTCACTTTTCCCCCTAAGTGTAGCTCTATATTTATAGGGATACACCTAATAGGAGCGCTGCTCTTACTCTTATTAATCCACCTAAGCTGTGCTAAGGTTCTCCTATAAGAGGTAATTTTAACACTTATAAATTCTCTCTTTTTTAAAGAAGAGGAATTACCTAAAGAGTAGCCTAAAAAATAAATAAAATTTAAAGTGTTTACTTCTATAAGAAGGCCTTTAATTAGTTAGCTTTATACTAAACTAATCCTAGGCTGCTTTAACCGCGAAAAACACTATATATATATATATAACCCCCTTAATCCCGCTTATTAAGCTGCTTCCCTTTTAACCTATCCTTCCACTTACATTTTAGCCTTATTTATATTAATAAAGCCTTTAAGAGCCTTATTTAGTATTGCCTTTATTATTAAGAGGCTTAGGGCTAATTCTATTATTATCTATAGATATATTCTAAACACTAATAGGGTTAGCATAAGACTATTAAGTCTAGCAGAGTTATTAATAGCTTTAATAGCTATTTATAACCTTTAGCTTAGTGTAAGAAGGTTACTAAACTTAGCCTTAATAATATTATATAC
>SRPV01000959.1:0-12043 GCA_018360135.1 Claviceps sorghi | reverse complement strand
AATAACCCAAATCAAATGGGAAAAAGGAAAAATACTTTGAAGCTCGTCCACCCTCGTCATTTGCTCCACAAGATGCTCTTCCGAATGAGGCTCAAGTAACTCAAAGCTCATATCTCAGCGAATCCATTCCGCATCAAGCATAGAATAATCCCGGAAAAAAAAAAAGCTTCTTCCATATATTTCATAAGTCGTTTCGAGCTTCCCAGTATGTAGGTATAGAGGTCGTTATCACGGGTTCAGGACTTTCGCCAACGGCAGCGATGCCTTCATTGTAGTTGGGCATCCAAAAAGCTGGGTCCTCTTCCACCATTGAAATGGTTCCCACGGCAACGTTGTTGTCGGAGTTCTTGCCGTAGAAACTGTCGTAGTCAATACTCGTCAAGTCGGTCGAACTGCCGACTATGTTCGTCGTGTGGCGGAGAAAGTTGCCCGAGCCGAAGCCTCCATCGAGATCTCCATCTCCATTACCCATGAAATCTTCGACTTCTGACACGTTACCCGAGGTTGAGGTGGTGTTGGCGAGGCGAGGTAGCTGTTCCGACCCGCTTCCGAAATCAAACATGCCGTTGAAGCTTTGGCCCCCAGCTTGGCTGTAGCTCGATGGAGCAAAATTCTCTGGCTTTGCCTCGCCAAGGTCGTAGTGGCTCCAGTCCACCGAGTTAGTGCTGAGACCCGCGCTGAAGGCTGGGCCGTCAACCTCGGAAGGGACACCAGAACCAAACATTTCAAACGTATTCTTGCCCACATAAGGGGGATAATCGATTCTCGATAGGTCGAGCGGCGGCAGTCTGCCCGGCAGGTTGGGCAGACTGGTGAAACTGCCACTGGACATAAGAGGCGAAGCCGTTTCCGACTTGACTCTGCGTTGTTCGCGTGCTCTCGCGGCACTGGATCGGCGACTGAAAGACTCTGGTAGAGGCCCGTCCTGGTACAGCATGTTCTCTGAGCTCGAACCCAGGCTGCTGGCGCTGGCCGCAGAATTGACCCGGTTGAGCTGATAAGGTCCGCACTTTAGAGCAGCTCTATTGTGCTTGGATGCAGGCTTGTGATTACCATTGTGGTCAAATGACAAGAAGCCATCCGAGTGAACCGTGTTCGCTCGTCGTCGTCTGACTGTCGGTTTCGGGCGTGCAGCGGCGACCGTGAGCGGATCAGGATCCGATTCGGTCTCGGGAACCGTGTCTAAAGAAAGCTCCTTCTTGAAAGAGCATGTGCAGCGACCGCCGTGGTTACAGCAACACGTTTCTGCAAACGGGCCGAGGAATTAGAAACCGGAATGGTCAAAGACGGAGATGGAGACAGATGGCGCTTTGGTGCCAGCTCAAAGTCATTATGCGAAAGCTCACCCTTGTGTCCGTCAACGTGCTGTTGCAAGTGAGCACACTTGCTTGTCTTCTCGCCACAGTCACACTTGATATGCGCAGACCGTGATTTCCGCATCGTGCGGCAGTGGTTGCATTGCGACACCGGGCGACCCTTCTTGTTGATATGTTGGAGCGGACGATCTGCAAGTGACAAGAGGATCTAGTTAGTCAAGGTGTCTGCAAGATGTTGCGCACAATTAAAAAAACAAAAAAAACAAAAAAACAATGAGAAATCGGAATCCTGAAGGGCATTCCCCCTGCCTATTTTCCTCTTCCTCTTCCTCTTCCTCCTCCGGTGTTATGGCGAACTCATGCATGTGGGAGCCACAATTCATTGCTTGTGCGAGGCTGGTGCTGCCAATATCACACACACACACGTGTGGGCGCCAGGAGTGAGAAGGGAAGGGGGCGCGGCGCACAACGGCGCAGCCAACACTAGATGGAGTCTTTGTGCTAAAGGCATGGCGACGTACCGGAGTGTTGACAATTGCTTACACGATGACCGCGGACGCAGGCCTCGCAAGCGTATTTCTCGCCGTCTATCAACATGGTTCGCTACCGCAGTGGTGCAGAGTGCAAGTGTCCCTGTTTGCGAAGGTTGTGGGAAATAAGAAAAAGTAGATAGAAGACGAAAGGAAGAGAAGCGTCGAAGGGGACGTAGACGTTGCGTTCATGTGGCCCAGATGAAGGTGGCACTGTATACAATAAATTATCTAAGTACTTGGGCATACGATGAAGCTGAGTCAGTGCTCGTTATTCGGAGAGAAGAACGGGGGCGGGGGGGATGGACGATCCTGCGGCCCTTCAAACACAACAAGGGCCGGCCGCTGCCACCTCTGTCACTTTGAATTCGGAAGCCTGGCTCTGTGGGCAACGTACTGGACAAGGACAAGGTATTATTGACCGAACAAGATGTCGATGTCTGTTCGGACAGACTAGGAACAAGCAAGGCTGGAGCGGAGCTTGCCTGCAGGCAGGGTGCCTCAGAAACGGCTGTGGGCGGGCGGGACAGATGCACGAGAACGCAAATGCCAGTGGACCATAGACCAGGCCTAGAGGGGCCCCGTAGCAGTGCTCCGTCCTGAGGCTTCACAGGCCGCCGTGTCGCTAGGCAATCTTGTTGGGAAACTGGACACTGACTGGAGACAGGCGGCATCAACAGAGCGGCCAGACCAGGGGGCTCGGTGAAGGCTCTCGTCTCCGGTTAATGAACGAGTCTGGGGCCCCCGGTGCTGCCGTTTCGAGGATGAAGCGCGTGGAGACGCAACAGGAAGAACTTCCAATGCCGACACCATACAGGGCGGTCCAAGGAAGCAAGTAGCTTGGTCCTTTTGTTGTCAGTGAGAATCGCCTGCACGTCGCGAGGCAGCCGTCTTTGCAAAGAGTAGACCGCGTCAGGGCAAAGGCGAAAAATCCGGGGTCGAGGCAAGGGACCGAGGGCGGAATATAAAAATCCAAGGACTCGGCAATGGCGTTCCATAATGGACATTGTGCTGATTTCTGCCTGCCCATCGACGTCGACTCGGGAACTGGGGGAGAGAGTCGAGGGGGAGCCGACTGGAGCCGACCCAGACGTGGAAGGACTCCAATCTCCAAATTTGGGAGCAGAGACGGCTGGGGATTCGGCAACGACGACGCACGAACCGAAGGTGCCAGAGGAGAAGAGAACCCTGGGCGCTGATACTGGAGTGGCGGGTATTGTGTAAGTATGTACATACACACATACTTACAAACTTACAATACACAAAGTACACACATCTTGGGCCCTGGCTGGGCGCTGGGCGTCGAGACTGTGGAGGACGACTCACGAATCTGGTGGTGAATGCGTACATATGTATGTACATTGTACAGCACATGAGTGCGCGGAAGACGGCCACACCTGGTCGATGGTTGATGCAGACGTGCAGCTGTGGGAGGGGGAGCATGAGTGGGTGGGTGGGAGTGGAGCCTCGTTCTTTCTTTCGAGGTTCGAATTGGCTTGGCAAATCTGGCAGTTCGTTTTGGGCAGCTCCTTCCTTGGGGCCCGGTCGCTTATTTCGTTGATGTCCCCGCAGACGGGCGGCGACATAGGAAGGCCATTCGACCAAGCGCGACGAACAATGGACGATGTCTGGTCTGATCCATTCACACTTGCCTTTTAGCATTGGTGATTCCAGAACTTCTGATCTATGGAAGACGGACGTTGGATGACGGCGAGGTGGTCGCCAAGCATCTAGTGGCCTGGACACAGGTCGAAGGCCTCGCTCACTGTACTTGAGCTTTTCTTTCTCTTGTTTCTAAGAAACTATATATGAGAATATTGAATATATAAAAAGAAGCTTGAGTCTACAAGAATAATATCTAATATATAAAAAGAATATCTAATGTATAAGAATATCTAATATATAAAGAATATATAATATATATACCTAGGTACTTGTACCTTATACAGATACAGACCTAATACTCTAAGTATTGACTGAACATGGTAGGTCAAGTAAGTACTTAAGGTAGGTAGGTAGGTAGGTACTTACCTAGTAGGTACCTAAGTAGATACCGTCCTAGTAGCTAAAGTAAGTACTAAGTAGATGGTAGGCAGCTGAGGTTGCAGTGGCTTTCCAGGTTGCAGCGTCGGCCGACCCTAGCCTGGCCAGCAGAAAATCTGCCGAGTGGGTGATATGAAAAGGGGCATTGCTACTCTTTGTAGTAATTACTCCATGAGCCTTGGCTCGCGCTGAATGGAGCGGGCTGACGGTTGGTTGCCTCACTATTCGCAAGCACAGAGAGAGACATGGGCGAGTGTGGGATACATACGATCAGATGGGATGGGAACCGGGGCAGCGAGGCCGGTCGAAAGCAGCACCACCTGTGACCTCCTGTGACGTCCTGTGACAGCAGGAGAGCTAAGTGTGGTATCACGGCCACCTGTAATATTATAAGCCGTGCAGCACAATAAGACGGAAGAAGATCAGACATTGAACATGGACAGCGCACGAACCCAGGGCGGACCGACAGGCGGCGGACCGACAGACGGGCGCGCGGACACAGGACTGTCACAATGCCACAATGCAACCAGCCAGTACAACAATGCAGCGGTCCAGTAAGTGGCTGCGCGGGCGTGTCGCTGCATAAACCTATAGGCCCGACAGCCGTGTATCCATCCAGGGCTTTGTTTTCTTCGGCTATTGCGCTGTCGCGGGAGCAACCACGTCAGAGCGGGACCGAGTGTACTCCAAGTAAGTAGGTTGGTACCTACCGGCCTACCTGCCTGCTTTACCCAGGTACCGACCTACCTATCCATCTACCTGCCTAATTAATGTATATGTACAGGGCATCGAAACACACGTCTGGTATCATTAAGGGACAAGAACTCGAGGTTGTCTCCGCCAACAAAAACGGCAACAACAGCAGCAGCAGCAGCAGCAACGCAACACGTTTGCAACAGGCCCATTCATCAGCCGAACCGTCCACCCGTCGTCCGTCCACCCGCCCGCCCGTCCGCCCGTCCGACGGTCCAATCGCCCAGCCGTCTCTTGGTGCGCTGTCAGCAAGCAGCCTTCAAGGTCAACGTCGGATGGTCGGGACGAGATGCAGGACACAGAAACACCCGGGCCGCCGCCGCTGCTGGATGTCGTCAACGTGCAGCCAGCCACATAGCCATAGTTTCATGCTGGCCGTCTTCCGTCTTCCGTCTTCTCTGCCCGTGGCCAAGAGCTAGGTGCCTAGACACTTGAGAAATACTTTGACTAGAAGTGCAGACGATAATTGAACGATAAGTACCTAGGTAGGTAGGTACCGGGGCAGGTGCCCCAATACTTCCTATCTGGTCTAGTCTGGTCTAGCGCATTTGCAAAAATCCATCTTCCGTCGCCAATTGGCAGCACGGGCGACCCCCACCCTATCCCCCCCCCCTCCAGCCTCCACACCCCAGCCTCCACACCCCTCCCCCCCACGCCCCTAAGCCCACAATAAATGCGCCGACTGAGCAAAAGTTGGGCCGAATGGAACGAAAAGCTCGAATGGAAATGGAAACTGCAATCGAGCAATGTGCATTGGTGCATTCCTCTCGCAGCTCCTCCACTCGACCGTCTCGCACACACCAATGAGGCTCGCATCATCACGTTTGACAACCACTTCAGCCACCATGCAGCATGCTGCCTGACACCTACTATACATGATGTACATGTGTATGTGTGTGCAAGAGCACATGCGAAGCAGTCTTCTTCTGGGTCAACCAACTTCACAATTTGCTACTGCCTCAAGCTAAACCAGTCTCGAGACAGGCAGCATATCAGGTCAGGCCATGCCGGCATTTCTGCTACGGTCACGGACTCATGGCGAGCTCACTCACGGACGGCATAAAAGAAAAGAAAAGAAAAGAAAAAAGGAGGGCGGATGCGCGTTGCCCATCCCCCTCTCTGTGCTGTAAATCGGCCCAAGCCACGGGCAAGACGAGGCAGCCGAGGGTCAACGAGATCATGTCTGGTCCAAGTTGACAGGTGTCATGACGCCGATGCACCGTGGCACATACATGGATCCAGAAGGAGAATATCTGCCAGCAATGACCAAGTCTGGCCTGGCACCACCAACCATCCAGACGCCCGTGGCGCCAACAAACCCGCCGAGCTTTGGTCTAGGGGCTGCGTCGTGGCCGTCGTGGCCGTCGTGGCCATCGCCTCACGGTCATGCGGACTGGTTCGTTGCTGGCGCGCGGAGGGCTGATATCGTCATCCCAAGTCGTAGCGAGCACAAGGCTGGCCAGTCAACCACCTCGACGAGTTGGTTCGACGAGCGGTCAGGCATAGCGCGTGCCCGAGAGGACTTGTCTGCGGAGCATCCAGAGCATTAGCCGTCACGAACCGGCGGCAAGAGGTCGCACGTCGCATTAGGCGGAGCTGCACGTGTGCGCGTGCGCGTGCGCGTGCGCGTGTGTGGGCGTCCCGACTCCCATGTGTCCCACCGCCCATCCAGTGGTGCAAGACTGCGAGTCTGGCATTACTGACGGAGAACGGGGTAAGCAGGTCCAGACTGGACTGGAGGACGGTAAACAGTGGACAGTGAACAGTGGACAGTGGACAGTGGACAGTCAACAGTGGACAGTGGACAGTGAATAGTGGACAGTGAACAGTGGACAGTGGACAGTAAATAGTGGACAGTGAACAGTCCAGCCTCCCGAGTCCAAACTGATGCGCACCCATCATTGGTGGGCCGCGCACGGGCCAACAGCCATTCATCCATTTCGTCCCTATTTGTCTTGCCTCTCTCCCGCCGAATCATCTTGGCTGCCCCGCGTAAAGCGGAAACCGTTTCTTTCCACGTCTTGGAATGTTGTTCCTAAAGCACCTTGGCGACCACTATGCGCTTCCCATGTTGACGTCAACGGGGATGTCCATGGGAAGCCCTCCTCGTCCAGTCCCTGCATCCGGGACACCAGCCACTGATCCGACATGAGCGACGCACTTTGTCGTGGGTCTGGCCCCGGGCCCGCCACCATCCATCCATCCATTCATCCTTGGATATCTGTCCATCCATCCACCCATCCACTGGCTCGACTGCATGCGCCTGCCTATTCTCGGAAAGCATGGTATGTACGACGCAGTAATGGACATGGCTCGCGTCACGCCAGTCATGTTGATCATGTTGAACTGATGGATGGATGCGGCATGCATCCTGATTGAAACTTGGACCCTCCGGCCCTTGATGCAACAATGAACATCGAATGGAAATGGTGACCACTGGCCACACCATTAACAGCATTGGCCAGCTCCAACCGAAATGGAAATCCGTTCTCCAGCCTGTCGCTAGCGGCCCAAGGCGTATTCCACCGCCATCCAGTCTCCGTTGGTGGGCACGTCCTGTCCGACTATGTAGATTCATCCCCAAAGCTCCGTCCGATACTGGTCCCTGGGTAGTTCTGGACTGGGCGTCGGAGATGGCCGAGTTACGCACAGTTCTCACTGGGGTCTTTGGTCCGACTCCACGTGAATGCATTGTATGTACAATAACATTCGAGGCGTCAAATCAGGCATGATCGATTTTTTTTTTTTTTGGGCTCCCCCCATTCTCCCTCTTTTCCGTCTGTTCATGTAGCAGAGATGGCCCAATGGCTGGGTGAGCTGCCATTACGGGGTCCCGGGCATTCTATCTGATGTGGCGAAAACAACAGGAGCTGTTCGTTTGCGGACATACAGTAATGGACACTGTCTTGTTGATATCTTGCTGATATCGGAGAATCGTCCAAAGTCAACGTGCGCCTCGCGACCTGAGGTTACCATGGGTGGCCGGGCCTCATGATGCAGACGTCGAGGTCAATCAAGGTTGTACAAGATGGCTGTTCCGTCTGTGTGGGTTGCCCATGGTTGCCCATGCTTGCCCATGGGGATGGATGCGGGAAAAGACACCAGGTTTGTTCCCCTGCTCACGTGTGAAAGTGAATGCCAGATCCTACTGTGAGTACTTGGATACTTACATATCTATATAGGTAAGTACCTAAGTAAGTACGTTATATGAAGATACTTTGCATACTTCTTATTAGCTGATTTTGGAGCAAAAAGGTAGAGGTCTCTTGTTGCAGAATGAAAAGGTGCTCCGGGAGGGTTCCCAGGGCAAGAACGGCCTGATGACTGCATTGCGGAAACCAGCGCCGAGCCGTGCATGTGTTGGAGGGTTTCCCAAGTGGGTTTCCCAAGTCATCACAGACTGTGCGAGGGACGGGCCTCTTGGTGTCTCGGCAGGACCGGTGCGAGGATACGCGCTTCAAGTCGCATTAATTACAGGAATACAAATATACAGACGCACATGCACGTACAAACAGCACTGTTCCGTGTCTTGACCAAATCTTGCTACCGGGCTGTGCTTGCATGGTCGACTTTGCCGCGGAATTTGCAACTTGGTCGCGCTCCATGGAGCCAACGGGCCATCGCCCGCGCCCGCGCCCACCCGCATCCGCACCCGCTCGCACTGTATGTACAGTACATATATACATATGTACGACATGTCTCCAGATGTCCCGAGAATGGATCGGAAACCTGCCACATGCGCCTGCAGGGCTTGGTTTCGTCGGCTGTCGCCAGGCATTCAAGGGGTGCGGGCACCCTTGTCCTCTGCAAGCTGATTGGCCGGGGTGTTGCACTGGCGATGATCGCGCGGGCTTTTGGGTGTCATCGGGGGGCCATCTGTCGGCACGAGTCGGCTTCAGACGTTCTAGAAGACATTCACGGACCAGCGGGGCACGTCTGTCTCGTCCAACAGTCCAAAATAGCACCCTGGAGGTACCCAAGCACCCAGGTAGTTGTAGGTACTGCGTACGTGGTAGGAACTTGGGCACTCGGCTCCGCACGTGCGCGCAGAGCGCCTGCCGCGCACATGCATTCCACCAACGCTCGATTCTGATTGGTAGTCGCAGGTACCTACGTGGGGGCATGGGCACGGCCAATGTACTAGGTACCTCCTTTTGGCACTGCGTCCTGCCGCCCGGGCCAATGACCATGCCATTGTCTAATTGTCCAGCGTCCGGCGTCCAGCGTCCAGAGTCTTCACGCCGCTCGGGCCAGCGGCTCTTGTTGGACGGAGCATGCAATTGTTACTGGGATGGCTCGAGGCCAGGCGCGTCTGACGGCTCGTGCAGTCGTTTTGTAATCTGCTGCTCTGCAGAGTCCCTTGATGTGCTGGACTGCCGTGCTGTTCTGCGCACATGTGCACACATGCGCGTGTGCATTGCACATAAAGTACCCCTAAAGTAAGTACGGTAGGTAGTAGGTAAGTACCTAGGTACTTAAAGTAAGTACCCACTTCTTGGGTACTTGGGTACTTGCAATCATGTCCTGTACCTTTCATGTCCATTGATCGAACTGCTCCCTCTTCTGGATCGGTCTGAACTGGCCGCCTCCGCCTCCATCGCCTCGTCGGCGCCATGAGACCTATCGACTCCGCCTTCTGTCGTCATTGGACCCGACGAGGGGTTCCTTGGGGCCTACTAGCCGCAGCTTCATGGCACATGCACCCAGCGTCACGGTATGCTAATTTTAAACAGGCGCCATTCGCGCCCGTCTCTGCAGTGGCCGGTCGAGGTGGCTGGCCTTGGGACCCCTCGCCTGCATTGAGGCACGTGGGCAGTGTGCCGCCATCGGTTCATGCTGGCACGGCATGGTCTCTCTTGCCAGCGACAGTGGGCGTCGGGCAATCGGCGGCTCGGAACGTGTCGTGCCCATCTCGAGTACCTAAGGTACCTAGGTACCTACTTACGAAGTATCGACCTGATTATATGGCGCGGTAAGTACCTACTTTAGGTACCTAGGTAGGTACTTGCTTTCACGAGGAGATAGTTGGGCATACCATGACGAGAGTCTGCGCTCATCGAGAGCGTGGCGCGACGCCCGGCCTGGCGGCCAGTTCAGTGGGCGGGACTTCCTGATAAAGCAGGGGGTGCGTGGCACGGGTAGAGCCTTTCGTGTTCCCAGAGCACAGTTGGCGAATCGCCCGTTAAACTAGCGGTAGACGAGGACCACTTGGTTCGGTTTGTTTGAACGTCGTGCTCTGGAAAGCACAAGTACCTTCGTTATGGATATGCATTTACAGCATGTTTCTGCACCAGTCTACGGAGAAACCTTTCGCCGTGTCGGGCCGAGTCCTGACCGACTACATTGGACGGTCAATTAGGCGTACAAGCCCTGGAGCACGGATCATGCCCCCACTTGTGACAGGCTTTTAATTCCATAGCCGAAAAAACCCATCAGTCACATGCGTGCCCTCCAGGTTGTCCACATTTCTTTTCCATCGCCGCCTTTTCTTGCCCTCTTGCAAACCCTTATCCTTTTACCACTTGAGCCCTTCCCCCGAGCGTGAAGGCCACTGCGATTCTGGACCAGTTCCCTCGCACCTACCCACACTTGCTCCCGTCGCTTTCGAATCACCGGAGCCTGCTGCTCTACTGTCTTTCCGAGGGCTTTGCTGGAATGCCATGCCTCCTTTGACCTAGCTTGCTGGGCTTTCGTTGCATCTCCCAACGCCGTGTCCTTGCTTCGGGAGCAGCAGCAGCCCGTCGCGGTGCGTGCGTGCCACGCCGGGCCGAGAAGATGGTCTGGCGTTGACAGGCGCACGATGCCTTTGGACGCCTTGGACGCCTTCTGTTGCCTTGGGAAAGCCATCGAGGTTGATGTACCTTTGATGCTGGTTCCCGTTCGGACCCGTCGACCGGAGCTGCGCATGGCATCTTTTCACCGCCTCGTCGTCCGTTGCTCAAGGGGACACTTCAACAAGCTGGTTGGTGCAGGCCTCAGAACAGTCACCATTCATGATGGGCGTATCTCGGCCAGGTATCTTTTGTGGTCCACCGACGTGCCAACCACGACGGATCATTCAGGTTTGCGTGCGTGACTCTGTTTTGTCCCCTTCACTAGTGATTTTTGCCAGATATTTACAGTGCTTCGGCATCTGTATAATCGACATTCTCTGTCAGCTCCCCATTGACCTGGATGTTTTCGCACTGGCATAGAGCGAATAAATCTCACTCGTTGCTGGGCACCCGGCTTATAGATGTCGTCTTGATCATCGTGGACAAGCCGGGAATCAGCTGTAGTGACATGCCCTTGTTGGGAGGCCGCGGTGGTATGAAAGCTCGTCTTATGTGAAGCAGGGCGAAGAGGTAGATGGAGAAGTGACTTGATGATGCCGGTAGAGAATGGCGCGTCTGAATGCTTCACGCTAGTCTCCTCGCCGTTGTTGCAGTATGTCTCCCAGTTGAACGTGTGATCTTCATAGCGTAAATAACCTACTTGGGGTACCTGATTGGCGAAATACTATCTACATGGTACGCCGTGAGGCAGTTGCATCAATTTCTCCGCGCACCTTGTGTTCACCGTCCTTGCACCTGTAGCGTACGGTATCACGAACCTCCAAGCCTTCACCCAGCAACTTGCCCCTTGAATGCAAAGCGTCCATACGTTTTGTTCCCGTTCGTTTCATGTCCGTTTTTCTTCCCAAGGCCCGTCCATGTCATCTCTGGACAGAGGGCGTCCCTGTCCTCGTGCGTGTTTTGTCACGCGCGTCTCCCGGGTAGGCAAGACATTGCGAAGATGGATCGAATGTCGGTTGCCCTTTGCCACTGGCACGTCCAGGCACGAAACACAACAACACAATGTTCAAATCGGCGCCAGGCCCAGGAAGACGCATTCCTACAACCGCAGCGACTGTTCCATGCAGAAAAGACGTATTCGGAGGCTCCCCATCGTACCTTGACTAGGGGAAAAGGCCCCCAGGCAGGACGTTTTGGCGCCCTAGAAAAAAAAAAAAAAAACGCCGGACGGTCAGACTCGTGATAAACACCTCTTGCTGTGTTACGGCTCATAAGCCCGGGATGGCCGTGCTGCTCGGAAACGCCGCCAGACGGGCCTCGTCCACCGGGGCAGGACAACGGGGGAGGTGCATATCTCCTGGCCTCCACGGGCTTCTTGGTTTCGCGCCGGAGACGTGACCTGACTTGGGGAGGCGTTTTCGGTGAGATTCAGAGACGCGTGGGCTTTATTGCCGGGGGTCGATTTTCCTGGGGTATGTGTTTCTGGTGGCTGGTGGAGGTGCGGATGGCCGGGATGTTGTGGTTTTTGCGTCCGGGAGGGACTGCTTTGATTGTTCTTTTCCCGGGGGGGGGGGGGGGGGGGGGGGGGGTTGCTATTCGGGGCTGGAGTGAAAATACTAAAGAAGAA
>SRPV01000958.1:0-12055 GCA_018360135.1 Claviceps sorghi | reverse complement strand
TGCGTGTAGAAAAGGAGGGAAAACATATATATGTATATATATATATATATATATGTATATATATATATATGTATATAACTGTGCTGAGACATACGTAATAGGGTTTCTGTCCCTTGGGGCATTTGTCCGCATATTCGGAGGCGACGTCGGGGGAGCACCACGTCATTGGGTACGGATCCGCGGGCGTTGTGTCACCCGGCAGAGCGGCGGCCACCGAGGCAACGACTAGCAAGAGAGTCGAGATGAAGCGCATCTTGGCAGGTGGATAGGTTGTTTCACGTCGACGGAGTGAGTGGCGTAGGAAGAACAGTGTGGGGAAAAAGGAAAAAAAAAAAAAACAGAAAAAAATGCTACCAAACAGATTGCACCGACTCTGGCCTATTTATTGTTAGAAGCGGGCGACATGGGTGTTTGGCAATCTCGTTTGCCCGCCCATGAAGCATTTATTGCTCCTGATTTTGCCGTTCTGCATGGCCGGCAAGAGAAAGGAGCAAGCCGCTTCGGCTCCCCCAGTGCAATGGTAGATCACAAGGCAGAATACCCGGCCTTGGCCAGGATTCATGATGCAGGAACGGCGGCTGCTGGTTCAGGCCCAGCCATGCGTCCAAGCAACAATCCCGTCATGTTTCCTTGTGTCGAACATGACGGGATTCCTCGGTTCCACCGGAACCCTCGGACAGCGCTGTCCTAGTCTCTAGCCTCATCAGGCAAAAGCTAGGGAAGCGTAGCTTCCCGCTTTGCATTTTTGAAATAAGGCTGTCTTGTTGTAGAGACCTTAATGAGTTATTTAAATTAGAGTACTCTTTAGCAACTGATTAATAGGATTTTAATGTATCACAATATATTGTAGGTTATCAGCCTGGTGTTGTGAGACTTTGTATATTCAGGGAATGGGGGTCGCAGCCAGCCACCGCAGGCAAAATCTTGCCGCAGGCAGCAGTTCCGACGCTCCGCCTGCCTCTCTGATGCCGATAAATTCGGTCAGCCAGACAGTCCAGTATCTCAGGCATCTCGCCCGAGATACCCTTCACACATATTTTGTATGCAGCTAGTATTCTGTGACAAGGGCCGAATTATAAGGGGGCTTTGGAATGCAAAGATTCTATTCCGACAATCATCGATTTTGGCTCTCTTAGGGGCTCTGAGGGATCTAGAGGTCTAGGTTCCCTTTAGAGGTCCTAAGGGCTGCGAGAATCTTATATACATGTGCTGCAAGCAAGGATACCCAAGGTCTCAAAGTACTCCTCATGCGTGGATGCCTTGAGTTGGCCGAGTGCACCCTTGCACGTGTGACATATTCCTCCCTAAATAGAATAGACATCTCTTCGTATTATAATTTCCACATAATGCAACCCCAAGGTTCCTCGATAGAGATCCAAAGTCGCTCTCTCGACCGATCGAGCCACGCACGTTTCAAACGCAGGGGGGTTGGAGGTCTTTTCGCCGCCCTAGGCACAATACACAAGGCCCATTTCATCCTCTCCGCAAGTTAAGATGGGGTGGCCGTACTGGTTGAGTCTATTACTAGCCGAGGGGAACTTGACGTCTCGCTGGTGCTTATACTCGCCATGAGGTTTATAATAGCACTTAGAAAAGCGAGTTAGTGCCTTTTCCTCTGTGCGTTGTTCCTCATGCCATCTGGGAGGAATACGACGTGGCGATGAGGAAAGAAGAAGAAGAAGAAGAAGAAGAAGAAGAAGAAGAAGAAGAGAATCCGTCTTACGCAAAAGGTGTGAAGCTTGTTTCGCTCGCAGGTCTCATCACCTCCGGTGCCACTGTTGCACCAGTTGGGGGGAATATTGCCGGGCTTTTGGTTCGACGCCGGTGACTTCTTGGCAGGTGCAGGACCTACCGGGGCAGGCGCCGGCGAGGCATCGACAAGGGCGACGGAGGCAACCGCCAAGAGAAGGGTGAGGAACTGCATGTTGGTGTGAGGTCAGAGTTGGTGACAAGTGCGTCCCTGACATGGGCGCGACGACCATCTCCCTTTAAATAGACGAACAGTCTGCGGGCCTGCCTGGCTCCCGAGTCGCGCCTCGTTTCTCGTGGGCCGGCTTTCGTGCCGGCGTGGGACAAGCGATCCCCTGGGCCCAACGTCGACGACATGGCTTGCCATCCCGGGCTTTACAGGGGTAATTAGGCTAATTAGACATTGCTTGCTTGGAGATGAACATGGAAGTAGGAACCGAAAAAAAGATATACTATTGATATTTAAGGACCACGGCAACGCTACATGTAGTCTTGGCTCCTCTAAGCAACCCAGTGTTTCCATAAGCCCTGATGTAGGTCGACGCCTCCGCACACCTAAAGGGCGCGGCCGGGTGGCCCGGAGGGCCCGGAGGGCCCAGAGGCGGCCGGAACTTCCGGAGGCCTCGCGGTGGCGGCCCCACTCGGAGGATCGGCTTGCGTTTGGCCCGAAGAAAAGGCACCAAGGTTGGTGTCGCCCGGGGAGCATAGGTGGGGGGGATTCCTACGGTCGGATAATAATAGAACTGTGCCGAGTTTCTTGCCCATTCGCCTAGGCGCACCACCTGGTTTGCATGCCGCACATGTAGGGGGGATCTTCGGCGGGCGTCTTGGGAGGGCCGTTGGAAAGCCTGATCACTTTGCGCCATGTTTTGAATTCGCCAGCCTTGAAATACGAGCACTGACGGAGCAACGTTAGTACATGACCCCCAGGCTCCCCTGGACGCGCGATATTCGTTGACAGCCATTGGGGGGGGGGAAGTCTCACGCAATACGTGTTATAACCCGATTTCTCGCAGCTGCGGTCGCCTGGGATGCCTCCGTTGCACCAACTCGGTTTCTCTCCCCAATTCTCACCCAGAGCAAGGACGACCGCGGGAGTGGCCAGAAGGAGGGCGAGGAACTTCATGTTTGTCGTCGAGCTGCGCTTGGCTGTCGATGGATGAGGGGATGCTGTCGGGTTGGCGCGTACGATGTGGATAGTGCGCGTTGCTTGGGGATGGCAAACCATCTGGCCCCTTAAATACATACACGGGCGGACAGTTTGTCCAGGGGGCTTTGAGCAGGAGAGCGTCTGCGTCGTGAGTCCGTGAGTCGTCGGCTCTGCCGCAGACGATGGATCACGGTTAGTAACTGTTAGTGCGGACGAGAGTCAGAGATGTAGTCCGAGCGCGACCATCCGGTCATCCCGTGTGCATATGTATGTACATACTTTCCAAACAGCCATGCTCATGCACAATGGACTCCATGTTTTATGCCACAACGGGGTGAGACCCCCCGCCCAAACCCGCTCCTTGGAAGCCGGGCGACCGTGACTCTGGCTGAAGTTGTCGGCAGGGGCTACGGCTCAATAGAGCGTCATCAGAAAATACATACATGCTTTTGGTAGTACTGTACGATGGACTCATCATCGTCCATGCGTGCTAGAAGTGGCACGCACATTCGGCCACCCGATCCGAACCCCGCAAGACCGATCCTACCGCGCAAAAAAAGTCTGCCAAAGAACAAACACCAAGACTTCTGCCCAAAATGCAAAAAACAAACAACAAGAGAAAACCTGGCCAGATCCCACCCCTGCCACCTCACCTTTACCGACCAGGAAACGAGACCGCTGCTCATAGATACAATACACCCCTTGAATGATTATAGGTGTGTACAAGCCCCACCTGTTGCAGGTGGCAGGTCCCTTCTTAACAGTGCTGCCACTTGGCGAGTGATCCGTGCGCACACAAAAAAATTAGTGTACAATACACCCCTTGAATTATTCTAAAGGCGGTACAAGCCCCTCTTTTTAGCGGCCTTGCACACGTGACCTACGGGGGGGAGATAGCTAGGGCAGCTGCATAATGCTGCAAGTATTAACTAGCATCTAAAGATACTAATTAGCCTATATAAATAACGTAGGAGCCTATGTACCCCTAGATCCCTAACTATGTAACTATAATTTCCGAAGCAACGCTTGATTGGTCCAATCACCCCTGTAAAGTCACGCCTTTAGAATAATTCAAGGATTGTACTGTATTTAATGCCCCGTAGGCTTGCGGCTATTAAGGCGGCACGCGGGGGATATTCGGGGTATTAACTAGGGCTTATAGGTACATTTTTTTATATTAAAATTGCACTTAGCTTAATATTCTTTTTAACTAGGGACTATGTTATCGCTATTTCCGAAGCGACGCCTGATTAGCCTAATCACCCCTGCTAAGTCACGACCTATAATCATTTAAGAATTGTACTGTAAAACGAGACGGGCCTAGCGTTCGGTTATCTCGGGATTTATTCCTATTTTCCTAAAACCGAAGGCATCCTTTCCAGGTTTCAACGTCTATCCCGGCGCAGCTCAGTCGGACCACCTACCGCCATGCACTTCTCCTCGGCTCTTTTTACTGGCACATTGTCTCGCTGTCTGCTGAGGCAACCGGCCAACAGGGCTGGTCCTTCGCCAGCCCAAGTCACCCCTCCTGATCCTAGCAAAGAACAAAGAGGAGAAAACAAAAAAGAAAAATATTTCCCGTGTTCCTCTATATATTTACAAGTAAAATGGGACCAAGAGATATTCATTTCGAGAAGAAAACGAAGAGGCAATGTACAGCATAGCCCCTAAATAATTTAATTCCTGTTACTTACCCACACAACGCCACACAAGGTTACTCTTATTTATACAAGTATAATACAACCCTTATTTAATTTTACAACAGTATATACCTAGGGTAAGGCGGTTTAATACTACATCTTAAAAAAACCCTATTAAAAAGTTATAGTACTTAGCTAATTGTAATATATTATATATAAGAAAATATTGCTCCAAGATGTATAGCGTTAGGTGAGTAAGTACTGGGTGTAACATCGTTTAGGGTGTGTACTATATTATGAAAAAAAAAAAGGTTTATACATACTTTAGCACGCATTTTACCCTACACAATAATGCAATCAGACTCGAATGATGTGTTAACAGCAACAGTAAATTTCAGACTCCCCCCCTCCCAAACAAAAAAAAAACGTATACACAAAAGAATTAATATAATGATGTCCCATCTATTTATTGTTTGCTCGTTTCCGCGCCTTCTTCTCCCGCTCGTATGCATTCGACTCCCGGCCTTCCTCGCTCTGAATTTCCGCCACCAACCTTTTGAACTTCTTCTCGTAAGCCTCGTCCTTGGCCTTTTTGATGCGGAGATTCTCCCTGGCCATAAAGTTGGCATCCTTTCTAAGCTCCCGCATCGCGCCCTTGCGCTCCTTCTTGTGCTCGGCCTTGAGTTTGGCCAGTTCAGCTCGTTCGCGGTCGGGATCGTAGTGCTTGTCAGGATCAAACGTCTCTTCAAACTTGGGTATATACGTCTTGATGGCAAGCGGGCGGTGATGATGCAGCTCTAGCGGCCGGCGAGATATTTGTGCCAGGCTTGCCATGCGGTCGAGTTTGACCATGAGTTTCTCCGCCTTGTCAGTGACGGGTCTGGGGAGGTGTGATCGGTTCGATTTGCCCGTGAAATGCTTCAAAACGTCCGTCACCTGCGCAAAAGTCTCCACGAATGCATCCTTTCCAGTCCACAAATCGGCGGCGGCATCCAATACGTCCAATACGGTACTTAATGTCGACACCTTGGCCGAGACCGTGGCGTCCTTCGCGACGCAGTCAGACAAGGTCAGCTTTCTCACTGCGGCCGCGGCTGCTTTTTGAGCTCTCATGGCCGCTGGAGGCTCATGCCAAGGAAAGTTACCCAGCTTCTTATTCGAGGCAACAGGACACAGAGCACACAATGTGTTCAAGCAGAAGTTGGGCACCTCTGGAACAAACCTCTTGGAGAGCTGCTGGTATTGCAGCGACAAGATGGCAAGGAAGACGCCGGTGGAAAAGTCGGCCAGTGTTTGCGGGACCTTCTGGCCCAAAAACCTGCCCATGGTAAGCATTGCCGGTGTAACGACCTGATGGAAATGATCAGACGTGGGGAAAATTGTGCCGACGGCCGTCAAGAGAACCAGATCACATGGCTGTAAGGAGAGAGGACGGCTGTGGCTGATTTCTTCGATATGGTGACGAAACCTCTTGCCAATTTCGGAAGGAAACATCTTGGAGAGCGAATGAGTATGACGAATAAGACTTTCCAAAACGGAGAAGGGAGGCGAAGACTTTTCATCCCAAGGTGAAGAGATGAAGTCGACCAAGGCCACGGCAAAGTTGCCAAGTTTTTCTTTGTTCTTGCTATCGAGTTTGGGGTGGTGTAATGCTCGAATTCGTTGAACGATGGTGGGTAAGTTGTCGTGAGAGTACGCACTGGTAACGGAACGAAACTCCTCAGACGTTTGTGGACATGAGAATGTGAAAGGCAAGCCGTGCTCGTCCGACTTTTGCGTCGCACTGGCATCTGGTGCCCCAGTAGTTACTCGAAAGAGAGGATTTCTAGATTCTTCCTCATTTAGTAACCCTCTGGTAAACTCGTCTTCCTCATCAACTTCTCCAGACTGAGCAATACCGCCATCATCATCTTCAGATTCTTCGTCACTTTCCACAAGTTCCAGATCCGAGCCACTGGCGACAAGGTCATCGTCAATGATAAAGTCATCTTCGTCGTCAAACCCCAGCTCTTTCGCAGTTGGGCGGGTCTTGATGCCGCGACCCAAACCAAAACCATCATCTTCGTCGTCCTCAACAGCGGTATGATCCGCGCCGATAGCCTCTGAGTCCTTTTTCCTGCCACCGTCGTCTTTATCGTCATCGTCGTCTTCAGTGTCCGTTACCTCTTCGCCCATCATTCGCCTCTGGCGTTTGTCTTCCAGCTCCTTTAGCCGTTTGGATTCGTCTTCTGCCTTTTCCTCTTCTGTTTTGGTCCGATCGGTTGGCTGGGCACGTCTATCCTGTGCAAGCTTCTTTACCTCCAGATCAAAATTCCGGTCAAATGCATCTCTGTCAACCCCCGCGATTGCGGATCTGGGAGCCACGTCAGTACCGCTCGCTCGCGTGGCACCCTTTGAGGAGGAAAGAAGCATCTGAATGCCTGATAGTTCTTTATCCAACTCCGCACGCAAATCCTCATCGACTTCTTTTGCAGCTTGTCGCTCATATTTGTGCATTTTTGATTTGGCAATAATCTCTTCCATGACCTCCTTTTTCGTCTTCTTTTTCTCTGGCTCGCTGTTTTCTGACCCTTCCTCATCTCCAGCTGATGCCAAAGACCGCAGCCGCTTGAGTCTTTGCCGTTCTCGAACGGAACCGTCACTGTCGTAATTGAGCTTCAAGTCGTCTTCTTCGAAGTCATCGTTCTCGAACTCCAAGGTTTTACCCAGATGCGTCAGGCCTTCCATCGGAACGTCGTCTTCCAAGTCAAACAAAGACCCCTTCTTGTGACTTCGTTGTTTTTCTCTGGCAAATCGCTCAAGCATCTTGTCTTCAGGAGCCATTGTGGGATCGTTTTCACCAAATCTTCTGTCAAGAATTCCTCCGACTTTGTTGCGTCGCTGCATGTCGACCAGAAGAGTTTCTCGTCTCTTTTGATGAGGAGTTCAACGAATTAGCACTCATCATTTTCGGAGAAACAAGAATGCTCATGGAGTGAACTCACTCTTTCCTCACCCATGGCTTTGGTCACACCAGGTCTCCCTCGAATTCCTTTGGCTGCATCACCAGTAGCGACGCGATTTGAAGTGACCTCAAACTTTGGGCCTCGGGCAGCATGTTTGAGATCAAAGGGGTTGAATTGTTCACGAATGCCGTCCAGAACGACACCACGATGCAGCCGCTTGTCGCTACGGGCCTTGCCCTCCTCGGCATTCTTTCGTTTTTGTTTCTTTGATTGTTGCGGTCCAACAATGCCTTGCTCTCTCAAGGACGCCTTGAGGCGTTTGAGCTGCGATCCAGCCATGGTTGCAGTACGTCGATGACCCAACTCCGACTCACCTCGGATGCTGCTGGTGATGGCGGGCAGACGGGCACTGCAGGCAAGCAATTGCAATGGAAATTTTTCGAGTCTGTATGATTATCGATAAGGGACGTGGGGCGCAGGCCCGCACTGCGGGTTGAAAGTCGGGACTACCTTTCATTCAGGTGAGCTAGCCCCAGCACGGATGAAGGTTTTGGCGGTGGCGCTGGGCAGAATTGGACTGACGTCGCAGCTGACGCCGGGGACCTCTGAGGAGTGGAGACTTGGACTCTCTCCTACTTCCTACTTCCTAGGCAGGTACTCAACCAAGGCGCATGGTCAACAGATCATGATTACACAATTTATCAAACAATAGTGGTATCGATGGGTTGGAAAGACAACCTTCTCCTTTTTGCTCGAGATGAGAGGGTGCTTCTCATTAGTTTTGGGTTTGCTGCCTTGGGCATTTTCGGTACGATAATCACCACGTTGGGACACATCCGCGATCGATACGAGATTCCCCCAAAAGAGCCCAAGACGCAATACATTACACAGGAAACAGAAGATTCGCTTGCATTGGGCACTCTGGAGCAATTGTTGCAGCACCCCAACTATTCGATCAAAGAGGTGGCCACCAAGATTCTTTGCGACCGAGCCATCAACGACAGTGAAACCTTGCTTACCTTGCTTTATGGTATTACTCGACCTGATTACGATGAACGCATGCGATGTCTACGGGCATTGGCGTTATTGACAGGCCAAACCATGGGTATGACCACCGCGGCCGCCGTCTTCCTTTTTATGGAAGTGGATTTCATTCTTTGGCTGACCACTGTATGTAGGTCTCGATGGATTGTCACAGCTCAACAATAAAAAAGCTTACTCAGCACTCGTGAGATCGCTCGAGTTGTCTTTGGAGGATACAGAAGCTCCAGATTTGACGAATTATCACTGGGATGAGTATTATCTTCGGGACATGGCTGAAAGATTCTGCCTCATGTTTGTCCACGAGCTCATCAATAAGTACAGGGCAAATGCACTTGTCAAGGCCAAGTTTGTTGAGAAATGGCTAGCGAAGCAACGATGGGGGGAGAGTCCGGAGGCGCGCCGCCACAACTTCAAATGCTACATGGATCTCAAGACCAACAGAATCGTGGACATTGTCGAAAGGATCAAGCGTTCAAAACGCGGTTTGCGTGCTCTGGAGAGGGCAGGTTTGATTGAAGAGAGCAAACACAAGAGGCGAATGAAGAAGTTGCCTGATGTTGTTGGGGAGCCCGGGCAATACGTCGGGGTAAGCGACGACCGGAGCATTCGCATCCGTCGACGAATCCATGAACAATCGATAGAGGAACAACGACTACGACGTCAGCACCGCGAAGCGATGGTCCTTAACGATGGCACAAGACCCCTTGGAAGAGAGGACATTATCGAGAGGGATCATGACTCACCGCCTTGAACAGGCATGAGATGATGCTGGTCCTGGGACGCTGCAGTTTTGTGCCTGCCGCAACAAGGCGAGAGGAGCGCATGTAGAGTTATGTGAAGACACTAGTCTTCGTTCTGAAGCGTCTGCTCTGTCATGGTCAGCAGGCACGACACAACCGTATCATGGATTTATTATGGCAGTTTCGCCTCGACGCTTTGCCTGTAGGGGGATGTCGTCGTCAGTATAGCTCGGTGGTTTCTGCCTTTTCCTAAGAAAAAAGTTGTCGTGGAGAAATTGCTGTCTTGCAAATTCCATAGAACAATGGCGCGTGGGTGAAGGCAAGCAACAATAGGGCGGGCAGTCTTGAAGAGTATCAAGTGGCAAAGCGACTAAGCCTCGAAGCGACTAAGCATCTAAAGGGGCCTAGGGTTCAAGACGATCAGATCATGTCCGAGAGCGCCTTTTCCGACACGACACGAAAGTCTTATTGGCATGTCTCGGCTGTGGTTGGGCGGTGCGGTTCGGAGACATGGACGGATAACGTGGCAGGCAAAAGCAAAGCAGTCGTGCAAAAATGCTCGTTTCGTATTACTAGACAAAATTGAAGACGGATTTGCATGATGGAAATGGTGATGTTCTTTATGGCCCGGAGCACAAGCACAAGCGCTGCGTACACGCGAGCAGGCCTGTAGATGTAGATAACATGAGAGGATTCAGACAACTACCTACCTACCTACCCAAGTACCTTGGGTACCTAAGTAGGTATCTACTTTAGGTAAGTAGGTAAGTAGGTCGTTCACCTGAGGAGCGAGGAATGCCGGACGGATACGGATACGGGAGTTCCCACAAATGCACAGGAGGAGACCAGACACACAACTGCAGTGTGCACCAGATGCTGGATGTTTCAATCTCTTGCACTTGACTGCAGGGCGATGAGACCCGCGGCGTTAGTGGGAAATACAAGCAGGGGTCTCACGCCGTTGCTCGCATGGCAAGCTCGTGGCTCGGTCCCGCAGCAAGGGCTGGGGCGGTGGAAATCAGAAGGGCAGTGGGATGACTCTGACTCGGTCATTGAGCAATCCGCGGATCAGCAAGCGTCCGTCGCTCATCTGGTCGGCCTGGCTGGAGGTGTTTTTCTTTTTTCTTTTTCCTTTTTCCTTTTTTTTTTTTTTCCTTTGGCGCCGCGGCGGGCAGCGGGTATTCTGTGCTTACATGCACTCCCCAGTCGTCACCTCCTCTGGCACCAGATGGAGGGAGAATCTGGAGTCTGGAGTCTGGAGTCTGGAGTCTGACACCTGCGGGCGATGGAGGGCTGCTGTGCGGTATCATCCGACGTCGACGGGGCAACAGGGGGCCGGACCAACAGTGGACGGACAGGCTTTCTGCAGACCGGCATTGATGCGCTCGTTTGTTTACCCATGGCAACGCAACGGTCGACGGATTTTAGGTTCGGCACCGGTGACGCGATGGGACGAGATGCACTGTGCTGTTGCGACGTTGGTGGACGGCGCCGCAGACAAAGTACAGACGTACACGGTACATGCGCGCACATCGCGCACACCACCCGGGCCTATGCCCACTGCACACACTGCGCACACTGCACACACCCTGATCAACGCCACATGCAGGTTGACATGTACAATACACCCCTTGAATTATTCTAAAGGAGGTACAAGCCCCTCTTTTTAGCGAGCCTTGCACACGTGACCTACGGTGGGGAGATAGCCGGGGCATCTGCATAATGCTGCAAGTATTAACTAGCATCTAAAGATACTAATTAGCCTATATAAATAACGTAGGAGCCTATGTACCCCTAGATCCCTAACTATGTAGCCGTAATTTCCGAAGCGACGCTTGATTGGCCCAATCACCCCTGTAAAGTCACGCCTTTAGAATAATTCAAGGATTGTACTGTACAATGTACAAACGACATGCTGCCAGTCGCCCCCGCACTCGAGACGGGTGCCGCCCGCTGGCCGGTGTGTTGTGGCGCTCGGTGCCTAAGCTCAAGCTCAAGCTGCCAGGGCAGTGCGGGTAGCGGATAGTGGATAACAATGAAAGGCCCGGCTCAAGCTGACTGACATTGGCGTCCACACGTGCAGTCATGCGGCGACTCTAAAGTCTGCATGTGGCTGGGGCTAGTGAGGTCTGCTCAGTGCTTGCAGCACCAGCTTGGCAGACCAGTGACGGCTCTGGGAGAACAACCAGACCAGACCAGTGACTTGTATTGCTGACCTGGCTGGGGGTTCCTGCATGTGAACAATGAACTGGTTGATTCCATGAAATGATCCATCCGTGCCCGCGCAATAAGACCAATCCTTTGCACCTCATGATTTTTTTTTTGCTCCGCCTCCCACTTCCCACTTCTCACTTCCCACTTCCCTCTTCCCTTTCTCTGCATCAGCTTCCCGTTTGCTCTTCTCGCTCTTGTCGCCATTTTCTCCCCTGCTGTTGGCTTGTTCTTCTTTTTCTTCTTCTTCGTCTTCGTCTTCATCACCATCATCATCTTTCCCTCTTTCTCTTCTAGTCAGCGCGGAGATTTGGCTTTTGCGCGGCCAAGAAGCTGGCTTCATCACGTTTTCGCTCGAATTCAACCAGACCCAGACGAGACGATACCGACTAGCTCGCCTGCGGCGGCTGCTGCCTACATTTTTCCCGGGCCGAGAGAGCCCTGTCTGGGAAATTGCTCTTTTTCTTCTTCTTCTCCTTCTCCTTCTTCTTCTTCTTCTTCTTCTTCTTTTTTTTTTTATTATTCTGTTTTTCTTTTTTCTTCTTTTCTTTTTCTTCTTTTTTCTTTTTTTTTCCA
>SRPV01000957.1:0-12067 GCA_018360135.1 Claviceps sorghi | reverse complement strand
TTTTTTGTTGCGCCCCCAAGACTCTAACTTGAACCCCCCTCTTCCGTGCAGTCTTTCTAGGAGAAGATAATTCGGTCAAGCTGGGCGACTTTGGACTGTCCAAGATGATCAAGTCTCAGGACTTTGCCTCCACCTACGTCGGCACGCCCTTTTACATGTCGCCCGAGATCTGCGCCGCCGAAAAGTACACGCTCAAGTCGGATATCTGGTCCCTCGGGTGTATCATGTACGAGCTGTGCGCGCGAGAACCGCCGTTCAATGCCAAGACGCACTATCAACTGGTCCAGAAGATCAAGGAAGGAAAAGTGCCGACACTCCCCGAAATGTATTCTCCCGAGCTGAACCAGGTCATTCGGAGCTGCCTCAAGGTCAATCCGGATAGGAGGCCGGACACGGCGCAGCTGCTCGAGCTGCCCGTTGTGAAGCTGATGCGGAAGGAGAAGGAGGTGGTCGACCTGAACAAGTCGTTGCGCGCCAAGGAGAATGCCCTCCGTAAGAAGGAGAAGGATCTCAACGAGCGGTTGAGCCGCCTCGAACGGGAGCGGGAATCGATGCGGGAGGAGATTGACTCGTCGCTCCGGAGGGAATGGGAGGTCAAGGCGCGTCTCGAAATCGACCGGCTTGCCAACAACGAAATAGAGCGGTTGCAAAAGCAGTTTGACGAGGAACTCAGGATGCGTGTGGAAGCCGAGGTGCAGAGGCACAAGGCGGCTGCTCTGGCCGCAGGACAGCACAATGACAATGTGAACCACGCCGCGGCGTTGGACAAGACGGAAACGTCTGCCCCGTTTGTCGCCCCGGCGGCCGCCTCTGGTGGTGGCCACTGCCAAGAGGCTTCGGCTTCGGCTTCGGCTCCGGTCCCGGCTCCGGTCCCGGCCCCGGGTTCGGCTGCGGCTGCGGCTGCGGCTGCGGCGGCAATCTCGACGGATCTGCTCGACTTCGCCATCGCCAGCCCCGATGCGTCCAAGGAACCCAGGCGCGTGGCCCGCACACCCTTCAACCGAGCACAAACCATGTTTGCCGGCCAAGGGCATGCGGGAACGCCCATGGACATTGAAATGGCATCGCCGAGCCCCATGGCCATTGCCAGCCTGTCGTTGTCGCCGCGGCGCAACGGGTCGACCAAGCCGCCGAGTACGTACAGCGGCAACATCTTTGCCCTCAACGCGGACAGGGTTTCGGCCGCCGACTCGAGATGGGATCTTCGGGACGCTCTTGCCCTCGAGTCCGACGACGAGGACGTTGTGCCCTCGCCCACGAGGAACGTGCGGTCTGCCAAGAATCCATTTACCTGCCAGAATCGGCCCGTTCTCACGTCGCAGGAATCATGTCCCGCCAACCGGCTCCGACCGCAGTCTACCAACACCGGGTTGGTCTCCAAGGCGTCCTCTTCCTGCTCCTCCTCGTCTTCCAAGACGTCCTCCAAGGCGTCCTCCAAGGCATCCTCCCAGGCATCCTCCAAGACCGGATTGGTCTCCAAGGCCACCTCCTCCGCCGCCGCCACCGCCGCCGAAGCCCGGTCGCGACCGCGGTCACGGTCGCCCCTGCGCCAAGTCAGCAAGATACCGTCCATGACCGGCGCGTCCTCGGACAGCAACGGGGCCGGCCCAGTGCGGAAGCAGTGTGCCAAGAAGGAGCACTGCAGCAGCGACACCGTGGGACGCATGACGGCCAAGAACGTCAGGGGCAGGACGCTCGTCGAGCTGCAGCAGGCCCGGGCCGGAGGGCGTCCCCTGAGCGCCTGCGGCAGTTCCGTCGAGAATGCCAGCCCTAAGCGGGTGGCATTCAAAGAGAGGATGGCGGCCGGGCCGCGAAGGGACAGCGTCGGCGGCAGCAGCACCAGCACCAGCACCAGCAACACCAGCAGCAACAGTGGCAGCAGCAATGGAAGCAATAGCAGCAGCAGCAGCAGCAGCAGCAGCACCAACATCAGCAGACACAGCAGAAGGAGCAGCAGCAGCGCCGGGAGCGGCCGGAACGAGCCCATTGCCGTCTGGGACCCGGACCGGGACGAGATGCCGAGCCCTTTTCTTGTCAAGCAGAAGCGGACCAGCAAGACGTAGGATCTCTTGTTTTTTCGCTGACATGTGCCCACGCCAGACGACGGATAGATGCCCATGGTGACGCAACGGATGTCCTCCAGGAGACAAGCAAATGCCCAGGGTGACGGAACAAGTACCCGAGACACGGATACATACCCGAAAAGATGGACCGATGGCGTAACAAGACGGAACAAATACCCGAGAGACGAAACACAATGTACACGTCCCAGTCAACAGACGTTGGTGGCGAAGCAGCCGCGGGCTATCCAATGGTACCCGTGGCCC
Source organism: Claviceps sorghi (assembly GCA_018360135.1). NCBI lineage: Eukaryota > Fungi > Ascomycota > Sordariomycetes > Hypocreales > Clavicipitaceae > Claviceps > Claviceps sorghi. Next base: position 9,740 of record SRPV01000957.1, on the reverse strand, counting down.
GCACCACGTGCGGCCCTCTGTTGCCCTTTTTACTCGTGCCTTGCGGCTCTTTCTCCTCTTTTTCATGTTGCCATTTTTCTCTCTTCTGCTGTTCTTCTTCTTTTTTCTTGCCCTCTTTCTTTTGTAAGAATTTCTCCGGTTGATTCACACCACGATTTCTTTTGTCCAGCCATATTCCTTGTGTTGCAACATTCAGGAGGTTGGGTTGGACGTGTCTTGGAACATGGGCTCACGTACGGGCGCCGTGGGAGATGGTGGAGTCTGGAGAAATGGTCAATTCGCCGAGATGAGCTCGGAAGATGACGGGCGATTGGGCAAATGGTCCTTTTACGGTGGTGATGCATGGTGGGAGTAGGGGCCGCACGGCAGGAGCATGTCATGGCGTTTGTGAAGGCCACTTTGTTTTTTTTTTTTTTTTTTTCCTTTGTCTCTTTCTTTTGCCTTGTTTACTTGTACTTTGTTGGATGATGGGTGCTGGATTGGATACCCCCACACGTGTGTGCGTGAAATGAGACTGTTTGTCTCGTGGTATTTCCGATTTTTTTCTTCTTTTTTTTTTTTCCCCTTTGTCTTTTCCCTTTGTCTTTTCCCTTTGGAGGGCGACTTCTACATAGTATATATGTATATACCGTGGGCTGTGGCGTAATGATGCTCGTTCTTTATAGTGATGGCGATGGGCGGCGCCGCGTCGTCCCGAGCCCGTGCAGTTGAGACTGTTTTGCAGAATCCTCGTGGCAGCTTGGGCCGTCCCGCGCTTGTGACGTCTTGATACACAGAGGCTCAGCGACTGCGTGAGAAGAGGTGTGAGCGGGAATGGGCTTCGTACGTGTGTACCATGTGCGTACCGTGGACATGACATGTGCTTACCGCGGGGAGGGACCGCCTCCATGACCCCGGTAGACCCTGGCAGATTGGCTTCTTGGTGTAGACACCTTGTCAATGGTATCGAGAATACAAACGTAGCGCACGCCCGCACGACGATCAGCAGGGGAATCGTCGTTGCCTGACCAACCAAACTCCCGGGCTTCACCGAAAAAAAGTGCATGTGAAAAGACATGATCGCATGACCATGCCCCGTACCATGAATACCGCGAGCAGCATGTATCCTAAAACGGCCACCGCCCAAGCCAGCCACCCTTCTACGCCATCATGCTACCTACCCATTCCCCATTCCTACCCAACGCCGACTGAGCCCAAGTCGAAGAAAAAAGGAAAATAAAAAATAGAGCTCACAAAGGTGGAGAAAATGAGGTTGCGATCCTGGTGTCGTGATAGTCGGACACATCATGGGAATCATGGCAACCGTAAAGAAAAGGAATCTTCACAGCAGGATTATGACATGTTTTGCGTGCAACAAAAGTAGGCAGTGACAACAGGCTGGAAAGAAGTAGGCCTTGAATATGGAACAAGTCAAAGGTCTGCAAGTCCGGAATTTGGATCTGAGGATATGTAAAAAACGTGTCCAGAGAGTATTCGAAACAATAATGTTGGCTCCGAACATAAAAGCCTGCCAGCCGCACAGATGCGGGACACTCGGAGCTGGGAAGAAAAAAAGAACAAAAAAAAAACATCAACAAAGCAAGGAGCCGTGAGGCCTGGTTCCATCTCAGATTGAGCCGTGAGGCCACGATTCCATTGCCTTCGTCTTCTGAAAGTAGCTTATCCAAGTTATTTCTCCATTTTTCTTATATAGTCCATGATTCGTATTCCGTTACAATTGCAGTTCATTCAGATCATGAGATTCGTGGTTCTTTTGCGTCATTTACGTACTGCCGAGGAAGACAAAAAAAAAAAAATTCTTAGCAGGAACATGTGATATCTCGCTTCGCAGCTCCCTAGTATTGTAATGTGTCATGAATTGGATTTTTTTTTCTTTTGCAACATTGTCAGCACAGCTCAGCGCTTGTGCCGGTGTGATGGTCCATGCCAGTGGCAGTACTTCTGCGAAGATGAGGATTTGTGGTGCCGATTTGACGACCCGCTTGTTTCCAAGTCTCTCTCCAGGTGCTCAACTCGTGATCGATAATCCTTCACGATTTCCTTGATGTGAGCAATTCGATCAAGATCCACCTCTAGCTCGTCGAGCTGTCGCAAGACATCCGTGTACCGTGCAATTTCAGCATCCGCACCGTCAATGATGTTGCCCGCACGATCATACTGCACCTGTGTAAAGATTTGCGCTTGTTCGCTAAGATGACGTATATTTTGCTCGATGGATGCCATCAGCCGGTCAAAGTATCGGCCGAGAGCGGCGAAAGAGGAGGAATCCAGGAGCAATAATCCTTGACTGCTCGATCTACTGGCCGCGCGAGAGCTGGCAGATCCTCCGCCGCCGTGGCCAAGTGCTGCCTGTCCCTGCCTGAGCAACTGAATTTCCTCTAACGAGAGTCCCAGCTGCGCATCTGATGTCGCATTTGTCGTCATGACTCGAACTTGGGCGCACAAGGTGCCGGGAAGCGCCTGGAAAGGCAAAAATGCTGTTCAAGGCGTCCCCAGTTTCTGGCAGCGTTTAATGATGACGAGATTTGGTGACTGAGATACGTCTTGGCCTACGGCGCCGATCCAGGTGCTGGATGGAACATGCAGTAGAGCATTTGATGGGGATGCTGTCGGGGTCAATGACTATGTTAGGACGAAACAACACGGCGCGATCAGGCATGATTTTTCCTGACGGCGCAGCAAGAAAACTCCAATTCTTTGACCTGGCCAAAAGGTGCTAACCGGGCCACACAAAGAAAACAGTTGGGCATTGAGGACCAGATGCAGAAGCGGGAGATGCGCCGATGTCAACTATAAACGCAGCAGTCGGTTGATATAGGCGGGTGCAAGCAAGGGCTCGGAGCTGGGGCAAGTTCGCCGGACGGCTCGTGATTGGGGAATGCCAGGGCGGGATCGAGAGCGGGCGCAGGATCGTTTCGTTGTCTGATTCTGGAGTCTGGACTGACGCTGACGCTTTGTTTCTCTTAACTAAAAGCTGGTCTTGATGGGCGAGCACTCGGACGGGACGAAGCCGGGAACGGAGAAGAGGGAGGGGGGAGAGGAAATAGAGAATCAAGAATAAAAATGGAGGAGAAACAGAGTCGGGATGAAACAGGATGAAACAGGTGCGACTCCTCGCATCAGAGCACGTCAGAGAACGAGGGGGCGCTGCTCAAGAGAATCGGCCGAGGTCAAGGATGGATGCAGTCCGTCGAAACGGAAGGCGAGACGAACAGAGAGAAAAACGTGGGTGTACCGTGTGGAAGCAGGTGCAGCAGGTGCAACAGCCAGGACCACGACCAGACTGGATCGTTCCTGCCGTTCCTGCCGTTCCTGCCGTTCCTGCCGTTCCTGCTTTGTGCCAGACTTACGAAGCGCTGTATGTCTGGCTGGTTTTCGCAGTTGCACTTGCAGTTGCAGTCGCCGGCATCAGGGAGGCCAGACAGGAGGAAAAAGAAAGGTCGTTGAGAGTGCCTTTGGTCGCGTCATTTCCGCCCGATAATAGAGCTAGCAGAGCTTGAGGCTTTTTGACGAGCAGAGAAGACTCTATCTAGCCAGGCGTGGGATAGCTGCAGCAGCGGGCATCCCAGGCCGCCAGCAAACGACGATGAGACATCCATGATGGCCAAGTGCGACGATTCCATGAGCTGTTCATGTTTGCCCGCCACAGGCCCACAAGGAAGCACGGGGACAGAGACAGAGACCGGCGGAGACACAGCCACACGAATAGGCACAAGCCACGGCCACGGCCGCTGCCGCTGCCGCTGCCGCTGCCAAGAAACTGCCACGTCAACTGCCAACAGCCAACTGCCAACTGCCACCAGGCCGCCGCTTGCCAATGTTGCTTTCCGCGATTTCGCGTTCTCCCGTCCTGCAAGGCTGGTCCGATCTAGAGACGGGAACGTGCAGCTGATGATGCCGGACTGCAACATGGCAGCCATTGGATGTCCTGTCAGGACTCGGGTAGTCAAGATGAAGACGTTGCGACTCGACTGCTGGCCGTACTCATGGACATGTTGCATCTCAGACTCTTGGCGCCACGGAACGATCCGACACAAAATGACTGACCCGCAGATCATTCATCTTTTCGTCACGTGCGCCTCCAACAACCGAAACTATGAAAATATCCAAAACGAAGCTTGCTTGGAGTCCTGCGGCTGCCGAGACATCAGCGTGAGACACGAGACATACGCGCCGGCACATTGCTCGCAGAACTGATGGGCATAGCAGATGTCGCGCAACATGGCACAACATGGCACAACATGGCACAACATGGCACAACATGGCACAACATGGCACAACATGGCACAACATGGCACGGCATCGCGACACGGGCGGCAATCTCGGCCTTGGCCGTTCGTCTCGCCTTGAGCCAGCCTCCCAGCCTCCAGAGTCCAGTAGCATTCCGGAGTCCACTGCAATGTGGTATGGCACGAGACGTGTCACATAATGTGCATGCATACATACATACATACATACATACATATATATGTATGCACCTCTCACCGCAGAAAAACTTTCGAATCCTCGCATGATCCTCTACCCTCACGTACGCGTGTTGAAGCGCGTAACCTCTCGCCTGCCCTCGTCGATATCGTGGAGCGTTGCATCGGCGTCGGACTGATGAAGGGCTTCTCGCGAAGACATGTTCTGACATGTTTGTCATCGTATGCAACATGAAAATTTCGAAACAATGCGGCCAGAATGACTGCTGCTTCGCATGCTGTATTGCCTGCCGCAGCCCAGGGAAGCCGGGTATTTCTCTACAAGCAGTGTCCTTTGTTCTTCCTTTTCCTTGCTAGCAGTCCAAGGTTAAAGGCTCGCAACCAGGAGAAGAAGGATCGAATCCATGCCTTCGCGCAGTCGGTCAGTCGACGAGAGCTCTGCCGACGAGAGCCCTGCCGACGAGAGCCCTGCCGACGAGAGCCTGCCGACGAAAGGTGCGCGCCGCTCATAGCTACATGTACCTACTCGAAAGCGAGCGCTAGTGTGTCTTCTGGGCACCCACGAAATGGACTTTGTTAGACGAGGCGAGGACGGTCGGCGCGTGTTTGGAAATGATCGGTTCGCGGGGTGGACTCCACCTGCTCTAGACGACGGTTATCATCTATTGCGTTCGTGGGACTGGATTGCCGGAGACGTCCATGTTTAAGCCTCTTTTCGCATTGGCCGTCGCTTTCTCCCCTGCATACAGTCTGGTCCCAGACACCTTCAAACGAGAGCCAAGGAAACGTCAACTTGCAACAAGGGGCCCAAGCTCCGACCGTGTCGGGGCGCTGTCGATCATCTACAGTGGGTCCAGGTAATTCCGAGCACTTTCAAGTTGTCATAATTCGGGTGTAAAAAGTTTCGGAATGACTTGCGACCCACTATACTTAACGTAAGTACTTAGGTAAGTAACGGGTAGGGTAGGTACCTACTACCTACTTAGGTACCTAGATACTTACCAGTACCTACCTACCTAGGTAGGTACAGGCGTAGAGCTAGCAGGTGAGGAGGATTTTGCCGAAACTCGAGGCGGCCGTTCCGGCAGGCCCAGCCTTTAGTGAACCAACTCGGCTCTCCATCAACACGAAGATAAAAAAAGACACCACCCGACGTTCCTGGGCGACCACGCATGGTTGGTTCCCTTTGCCCTTTCTGCCCGGCTCGGCTGGCCTCGGATCGGCTGGCCTCGGATCGGCTGGCCTTGGGCACGCAGTGAAGGCAGCGACGCACAATGCTCATTTTGACATGGACAAATGGGCGCATCACGGAGCCGTTCGTCATGGACTAGTCCTCTTTCTCGTCAAAATATCCGACGCCGCACCTTTCTAGACCATGGACGGATCCTGCTGCGGAGGGGAACGGCCGCAACCACAGAAACGCAAGGGGGGTGCACATCCCTTTCGGTCTTGTGGTCAAGAATATGCACATACTTGCAGAATGCAGCCCGATGGACGCGCGCGCACCTGGTCGTCCACATCTCCGGTTCTATCACCTCCGTCCCGTCCTTGCTGCTACATGCAGCTTTTTCTGGTTTTCTTGGCAAGCCTCCACTCCCGCCATGTGCGTCGTACGAGCGGCGAAAGACACGGAGCATCGGCCGGTCCAATAAAATGCTCCGTCAGCTTCCCCCCACGGCCGAGGCAAAGGGGGAAAAGGGGAAAAGAGTTGGATGATGGATCAGCTCCGTTGGCAGGCCGCCTTGGGACTCCTTGCATCGACTCAAAATCTTGGACCACGCAAGTTGATCTCATGGCTCTGACTGCATGCCAAGTATCGATGCAGCCCGTGCTGTCTCTCCGCCGACGCAGCGGTAGGCCGACGCCATCTTTTCTGTCTATCTCCATCTTCTTTCTTTTCCTTTCCTTTCCTTTTCTTTTCAATCACCAAGCTCTCTTGCCGCATAGATAAGACTGGCAGAACAGGAGGGGTTGCGGGTGCTTTCCGCCCCCTGGGTTTCAACACGGCCAAGGGCAGCAAGGCTGCCTCGCCCGCAAGTTTTGACTCATCCTTCGTCGTTGCCATGTCTTGGCAGAAACCCAGTCTGGCAGGTGCTCTGGACAGAAAAAGCGTTTGTACGAAAAGGGGTGTGCTGAAGCCATCAAGTATCAAATGTGACTAGACCGTGTTGCCCAAGAGACTGAGACTCCCACGCAACTAAGTAAGTAGGTACCTAGTAATCTACACATGTACATGCATACACATGATTGCATGTCTGTTCACCTCATCCAATGTGCTCCCACCCCCGAAAATCGCCATCTTTGTCCGTAAGGATGATCAAAAACATAATGCCGTGCTCGTGACTTCCTTTTGCTGTTCCTGCCTGATCCTTGTTCGTGGCATTGTCAAGCGCTTCTGAATCAATCTGATTCACCTGTGCAGTGCCACCCCGCATGATGATCCCGATGATACGATTGCGAAAAGAAAAGAAAGAAAGACGGTGAGAAGAAGAAGGAGAGGGGAAGAAAAGAAAAGAAGAGAGACGAAGGTAGAGAAGGTAGAGAAGGTAGAGAAGGAGAAGAAGAAGAAGAAGAAGAAGAAGAAGAAGAAGAAGAGAGGAAAATAAAAACACAAAGGGAAAACACAAAGCCGTATATGCTCAATGGTCGAGTATCGTTTACTACAAAGGATGAAAACAAACCCCCCCCCCCCCCCCTTCCTCCTTGCGAGTCATGCCTACATGATAAAGTGCGTCGTGGCGGGCCGGGCCCTAGAAATGAGGCGATCCCGAGGCGCGGGTGTCTCAGTTGAAATTGACAGTCGCCCGCATGGCTGAATGTTGATCGGCGTGTATGCTAAACGTGTGGCATCCCCGTTCGTGGCGTTTCATGTTGCTCCGGACGCTAAAGGCCTTTCCGCATCCGGCGTGCGGGCACTTGTACGGCTTCTCGCCCGTGTGGGAGTGGCTGTGGATGCGGAGGCTGCTGGGTCGGCTGAATGTCTTGTTGCAGGTCGGACACATGTAGCGGTCCGGACTCTGGGGATAGGTCATGCCGTGCATCGGGCTCAGGTAGTGATGGTGTTGCCACGGTCCGATGACGGAGGCCGAGGCGAACGAGTCGGCGCCTTCGATGCGGAGGAGCGTCTGGGGCAGCAGTTGTTGGTAGCCGAGACTGGAATTCTGAGCCGACGACAAGGCTGTGTCGTTGATGGCTGGTGTTGATGCCTGTTGAGGGTAGCCGGGCCTGGAAAGGGGACTGGAGACGGCGGATTCCGGGGGGGGAGGCGTGATTTGTGGCAGTCTCTTGTTGCTGGCGAGCGTTCCGTCCGACCATCGTCTCGTCGGCTCGTCGACATGATACCTGTAGCTGTCGAAACCTTCGGCCCCCAGGGGAGGCGTCATGCGTGGATTTATGCATGGCAAGGTCCTAGATTCATGAGGATTCTGCTCCGCGTTGCATGAGCGTGATCGACTGGCATTCTCTGTGAGAAATTGCCCCGGCTGTGACGATGTTGCTGCTGTAGATGAGGAGGATGATGAGGATGACGACGATAATGTTGAGGCTGACGATGATGGCTCGGTCCAGCTCGTTCTGGGCGTGTGGTGATTCTTGAGATCCGCATTTTCGGCGCAAACACGTATGGACGACGCCGACTCGTGTGGTGATAGACTCGTCGGCGAACCCCCATCTACAATCCCTAACAGCTTCGAGATGGAGGGGAGTGAGTAGGTGACCTCCTCCGTGGGAAGAGAGAGGGATGGCCGTGGTTTATGTCGGTTCGCATCGCTTCGCTGCCATGACTGGGGATGGTGGTCCATGGGAAACATGGTCAAGGCCGTAAAAGAGCCGATTCGAAAGCGCCCCAATCTACACGCATACCAGGATAAGAGTCAATTATTGAGACCGCCTCCGGAAATGCGAAGACCAACAAGGCGAGAATGACGGCTTCTGGCGGCCGAATCCGTGCGACAACGAACGTTGAAATGAAGACTGGGCACTTTGACGGGATTTTGATGTCCAACGAGGCCTGTTTCAGCTGCGATGGAATATGCTAGGTCAGACTTGGCATGGAAGAAGCCGTGCTGGGTTTCGTCGTGTCTTTCGTTGCTATCACGTCTTTGCTCTGGTCGTGTTCCCGCCAAATGGGAGCGGTCTTGTTATAACTCCAGGTCTGTCTAGTCCAGATGATGCTGCACCGGACCGGAAATGCCAAGGGGCTACTAAGAACGGCAGTAGTGTGTATCTGATCCGGAAACACATCCTACACAGCCGATGCCGAGTCACCGGGCTTTTGCCTGCAGACATGGCTGCTACATTATACGTACATACTGTACATGCAGTACATATGGGCAGTGGATCAAATCCTTGATGGATCGTCTGCGTAGGCTCGAACGGGGACCTGGGACAAGAATCCGCGTCATTCTCGCCCATTTGGGGCAGGGATTGTCTGAGAGAACAACAAACGGCCTGGAGGCGATGATGGTGGCAGGCTTGCAAGGTCCCTTCCTCCCCCCACAACTGATGAAATATTGAAGGTATGTATGTATGTACATATGTACAATACCCTGAGAAGCCGGGAACTGGGGGTGGGAGTATCACGAGGAATGATATTGGGGAGTGAGAATGAACAATCGCGGGACGAGCAGTGGAGATGCAGGGTGCAGAGTTGTTCTGCGTTTGAAATAAGCGAGCCCAGGGGCCTGCCGCCTCCACGTTTCTTAGGTTGCTCCTTCATTATGCCTAAAGCGCGAACCAAGATCGTGCATCTTCCGTGCTTCGTCCACAGTAGTAATGGAAGTGGCCCAGGCCATGCGAATCGATGAACGTACATAGTGGACGCGGATAAGGCTCTATGCACGAGCTGGCGCGAGCCTGTCGGCCATCCTTGTCCGTCGTCTTTCAGGAAAGTTGCTGTCCATTCTGCATATCGCACTGTGGCTGTTTTTGTCCATGTATGTACATATGTACACACGTTTGCGTGCGTCGTGCTGGGGTACTGGACGATCGGCATGTCGGGAAGATCGACGAGCTGCGACGTGTGCTTTGTAGCCCGGCAAGTCAATAATTGGCCGTCTGACGGTCCCAATTGCTGCGACCACATCCCTTGCGCGACTCGGATAAAGCACGTACAGAAGTATGTATGTATGTATGTATGTATGTATGTATGTATGTAAGTGCCTAGGTAAGTACCTACTTGGGTATGCCAAATTTCAGCTCGCCGCATCATCTCGTCGTCATGCTGCTGCATCAAGGCTCAAATCTTGCTGACGAAGTGTGGCGAGCGTTGATACAAGTCGCATTCGCCTCGTGAGGCCAGGGGCGAGGCCTCCGAAA
>SRPV01000956.1:0-12069 GCA_018360135.1 Claviceps sorghi | reverse complement strand
AAAAAAAACCGCAGAAGAAGAGGCAAATCCATCTCTGCTGACGACTCCAAGACCGCCCGCGGCTCGTTTTTGGGCCGTCATGGCGTCCCAAGGACAGCAGCTCTCTGCGCCTGGCTCCGCGAGTTATGAGTCCAACACCATGACTGTCGGAGATGGAACGTGGGAGTTTTCCAAGAATACTTTTTTGCTGCCCAATTTGCAGGGCGTCAACTTTGAGACCATGCGGTATAATGGTGAGAATGGCCCCTCGATGACTGCTCGCGTATGTAGGGAGGATTGTTTGACACTAACCTTTTTTTTACTTGTTCTTCTTCTTCTTTTTTTTCCCCATCTTTTCTCTCCTCTGTGAATAGGCATGGGTAACCGTTTTGCTACGCTGCCTCAGTATCATCGAATCGTCTTGGCCCACGGCATCATGGCGGCCCTCGTCTTTTTGCTCTTCGTGCCTACGGCGGTCATGCTGGCACGCTTCTACTCCCGGGAGCCGGGCTATGCCATCGCCTATCACGCTCAACTGCACGTCTTTTCTGGACTCTTGCTCCTGGCTGTTTTCATTCTAGGCTTCTTCGCGGTGGGACCCGAGCGAAGCCTGACGAATCCGCATCACGGAATCGGCGTGGCCATTTTTGTTCTTTTTCTTCTGCAGCTTGTCGGGGGCTGCTTGGTGCGTCACATCACCAAACTGCGTTCCTTGCGCATCGTGGTTCATCAGTGGTCTGGGAGGGCTATTGCCTTGCTGGGTATCGTCCAAGTGCCACTGGGCCTTACACTATACGGCTCGCCCAAGTACCTGTTCGTTCTCTACGCTCTGTGGATGGCTTTCTTGCTGCTTGTTTACTTTATCCTGAGCTATCGATCCGAGGGACGTCGCGAGCTGTACCTCGGCGACCGGTCCGAAGCAGGCAACACTCGTGTCACCGAATCCGAGTACCTCTCTCAGGAACCCGTCCGTAGACGCCATGGCTCCATGAACTGGCTTGGACCTCTTGCCGCAGGCGCGGGCATCTGGGCTTTGCTCCGCGGGAACAAAGACAAGAACCGCGACCGCAGTCCTAGCCGGTCTCGATCCTTCATCAGCAGCCGTGGCCCCGAAGTCGTCTCCTCTCGGCACGGCTCGGAGAGCTACATGACCGAGAAATACCCCGAGGCACCCAGAAGAAAGACCGGCGGTGGCGGCTTCATCAAAATGCTTGCAGCGGCCGCCGCCGCACTCGGCGCTGGCAAAATTGCTTCCGGGCTGATGGATCGCCACAATGATAGATGGGACGAAGACTACTCGGCCGTCTCGACCGAGACACCACGACGGCAGAGATCAGGGCGCGGCGGCACTACCGCCACCACAGCCAGTGACTTCAGCAGCGACTACACCGACTACCAATCTCGCCGACCCACCGAGACACAAACTTCCTTATTGCCGCCGTCCGCCTACCCTGCCGAGAGAGGACCAGATTCTCGGCGACCGCATACCCCGGAGCCTCTTCACTCACGAGGTCGCGATGTCGACGAGTCGGACTACTCCTCCTATGTGAGCCCCTCTCGGCGTTCACGAGACGCTGGCCGTGGCGGCAGCGGCGGTGGGTTGGCCAAAGGCATCATGGTCGGCTTGGGTCTGGCCTGGTTCCAGAGGAAGCTTGCAGAGCGACGTGCCCGAAAAGAAAAAGATCGTTTGCGCGAAGAGGAGGACATGAGGTCTGGAGTCTCTGGGTCTCGGTACACTGGCGACGGGTATCCCTCGCCAACGAGGCGAGACTCGCGCCGCCCTCCCCCGCCGATTAGACGAAGCACCGGACATCCGGGAACGACGGACCTGTCGGAAATATCGACCGTCACCGAGTCTACAATCGAATCGCGGCCTGTCGGAAACCCCTACTCTGCCGGTCCATCAACCGTCAAGACCGGCACTACTGAGCCGCCTCTTGTGCCTGTGTCGGGATCCAGCGCCCTTGTCACCAGATCACGGTCGAGGTCCAGGCCAAGACGCGGATCGGTGTCGATGCCCCCCATGCCTGCCGATCCCCAGGGGGTCTTGCGTTCGGAAGCAGACTCGTACATGTCGTCCTTGGATAGCCGTCCGAAGCGGCGCGACTCGTCACGGAGAAGACGTGCCGGAGAGAGGGCGGCTGCTGCCGCCGCGGTCCGAGCCGGCCAGGTTGCTGCCTCGGAGCGAGAGAGAGAACATTATGGCTCGCCGTCAAGCCAGCCTGTCAGCGTCAAGGTCAAGATGCACGACGACCGAGATCGAAACGTCACGCTCCGTCGTCTTACAGAGGATGAGGCCAGAGCCGCCCGGGGACCGACCAGTCGAGATGACTCTGAAAGCAGTCTGACGGGACTGGAGTCTCCGACCAACGACCGCCGACGATACAGACGTGACCTAAGCCAGAGAAGAGCAGAGCGGTCTGCGGAAAGACGGGCCGAAGAGGACGACCAGCTGGCGCCCTTGTCGCCTCCCAATCCGTCATTCGCAAAGAGCAGCGGTAGCAGGAGGAAAAAAGATTCGGCCTACTACTCCGGACAAGCAGGACTGCATCCAGGCGCGTCTGCTGCAGGCCATCAAACCGTGTCCAGTCTGGGGTCAGAAAGCCACGGCACATGGAGCGGAATGAGCACATCGCCACCCGGACCCGCAAGGGGCACGGAGTCGGTCGCAGCAGAAGATAGGAGACGGCGAAGACGTCTTGAACGACGAGGCGCTGGCAGCACGAGACCATCCGAGTTGGACATGTTTGACTGATTGATGGTTTTTTTTTTTTTCTTTTTTTTTCTTTTTTCTTTTTTTTTTGCGATATATCACGATTTTGCGTATGACTAGATGGGAAGGGACATGGAGAGAATGGGTCGATGCAGATACGGGATGAGAGGCCCGTTGCGACGAGGATATGTGCCTGCGTGGTATGCATGTGGAGGATTCTTGACGTGTTGTTTGTGTGTGGGACGGCGGGGTTTATTGAGTGGGGAATTGTGGGATGTATAATGCACGACGAAGTTTTGGTGATGTCGTTGACGATTGATACATGAGGATTGCCATCATTGACTCGATGATGAGAATGTACATGGAGTAATAAGATGTTGCATGTTTCTGCGTGTCCTTGGAAAATCTACTTGGCCTGAATTTGTCGAGATAATCGTGGGGCCGAAATGGGGCCCCACTCCTGCCAGCACGGTGGAGACTGCAGACTACTCGAGTGTCGACTGAGACAAGCTTGAATTTGACAACCTTCCTCCATGATTTGATCAAGGTTACTCGTTGCCACGACGCGCCTCGAGTCTCGACTCTGCAAACCTGTGCGCTCCGCAAAACCCGGACCTCCAGCCGCACAGTCCATGGCTCTCGGATTGGCACGCGAGCTGTCCTGAAGCAAGATGCCCCAGCGAACTCCGAAGAGCAAGGCCACTCTCGCGCAACCACCGCCGCCATCATCGCCATCATCGCCATCATCGCCCTCGCCGCCCCCGCTCGACTACAAAACCGTCGCCGAGCGATGGGCCAAGGCGAAGCGCATACAGGCCGCCAACGAGGCCGAAGCCAGGGCGCTCGGCCAGCCGTCGGAAGGGGAAGCTGCCGGTGCTCCTGAGCGCCAGCGGGAGCAGCTGAACCGGCTGCGGCAAAAGTCGTACGAACGAAGATGGTGGTGGACAGTCGCGTTCTGGGCCTGGCTGCTCGTCACGCATGCCGTGGGCCTCTGGCTGTTCACGAGCGGCTTCCTGCTGACACGGCTCGTCCTGGAAGACACGTCGAACTGCGCAGTCCCGCCCGTCGAGAGCAAGCTGGCGCCGTTGAGCATCGACAGGGGCTGCTGGCATCCCAAGACGTTTGATCGCGCCGTCGTCATCGTCATTGACGCGCTCCGCTACGACTTTACCGTGCCGCAGGCCCAGTCGGCGGACGAGCGCAGGCACGAGTTCCACAACGCTTTCCCCTTCATGTACGACACGGCGGTGCGGTCGCCACGCAATGCGGTTCTGCGGCCCTTTATTGCTGATCCGCCGACGACGACGCTGCAGAGGCTGAAGGGCTTGACGACGGGGACCCTGCCGACCTTTGTCGATGCCGGCAGCAACTTTGCGGGCTCGGCCATTGACGAGGACAATATTCTCATGCAGCTCAAGAAGGCCGGCAAGAGGATCGCGCATCTGGGCGACGACACGTGGCTGTCTCTGTTCCCGGGCTACTTTGAGCCCAACATCAGCAAGGCCTACGACAGTTTCAATGTCTACGACCTCCACACGGTCGACAACGGCGTCATGGACAACATATTCCCCCTCATGGAGCGCCAGGCCAGCGGGCAATGGGACCTCTTGATCGGCCACTGTCTCGGGGTCGACCACGCCGGCCATCGATATGGACCGGACCACCCGGCCATGAACGCCAAGTTGCGGCAGATGAACGACTTTGTCCGGCGACTCACGGCCACGATTGACGACGGGACCCTGCTGGTGGTCATGGGCGATCACGGAATGGATGACAGGGGCGATCACGGCGGCGAGAGCGACGACGAGGTCGAGGCGGCTCTGTGGATGTACTCCAAGGCACCCGTCTTTGGACGTACGTCGCCCCAGGATGCCGTGCCGCCGGCCAATGCCAAGATTCGGCCCGTCAACCAGATCGACCTGGTGCCGACTCTGTCTCTCTTGCTGGGAATTCCCATTCCTTACAACAACCTGGGTCGCCCCATCGAAGAGGCCTTTTCCGGGCCCCGGGGCGACGACTGGGCCAACCTCGCCGCTGTCTCACGCATGACGTCGGCCGGCATCGAGAGATACCAGGAATCCTACTTTAAGGCTCGTGGCATCTCTCCCGGCCCTGGTTCTGGTTCTGGTTCTGATTCTGATTCTGATTCTGATTCTGATTCTGGTTCTGATTCTGATTCTGATGCAGAGTTGTCGCCGGCAGCTCTGTGGGCCCGGGCCAAGAAGGTGCCTCTGTCGTCTCACGAGGACGCGTACCATGCCTTTGTCCGATTCCAGGAAAAGACGCTGCTGGTCTGCAAGGACCTGTGGGCTCGATTCGACATTCCCCGCATCGTCTCGGGCGTGTTGGTCACGGCACTCGGCGTCGTCGTGCTCCTCCTGTATGCTTCGCGGACCGAAGACGACGAGTTTGTGGTCATGAACGACGTGGAGCTCGACTATGCCGAGAAGAAGCTCGAGCTGTTGGGCTTCGAGGGCGAAGCCGAGCCTCACGCCGACCAGCACTACCACCGCGATATGCTCCGCGGCCTGTGGGACGCGCGGTTCCTCTCGATCGTGGGCGTCCTGCTTGCCGCCGCCGTGTACAGCCACCAGCCCCTGGACCGGCTCGCCACGCTCGTCATGCTGCTGGTCCTGACCGCCGTGGGCACGGCCGTTCACGATGCCGGCAAGACGCTGACCAACCTGCTGCCGCGGACCGTCTGGGGCTGGCTCTCGGTCGTCTTCGCCCTCAGCCACTCGGTCGGCTTCGCGTCCAACTCGTACACCATCTGGGAGGACCGGATCCTGCTCTTCTTCACCACCACGTTCGGCGTCGCGGCCACGGTGTCCTCGCTGCGCATCGAGTCCCGGGTCGAGCGCGCCATGGGCGTGTACCATTCGGTTGCCTTTATCCTGCTCGGCCGCTTGGCGTCCTACTCGACGCTCTGTCGAGAGGAGCAGATGCCCTACTGCATATCGACGTACTACGCGTCGGTCAAGTCGACCGTGTCTGCGCCCTGGCAGCTCATCATCCCCTTTGCCGTGTTCCTCGCGCTCCCGCCTCTCGTCAAGTCATTCCTGACCCCGACGCGATCCTACCACGGCCTGGCGCCCCTGTGGATCGGCTATGTCTTCCGCGCGGGCCTGTTCATGTCCGCCGTCTACTGGACCCTCGACGCCGCCGGCAACGGCGCCTGGCTCGCCGACTGGGTGTCGGAGAGCACGCTCAAGGCGACTGGCGTGTCCCTGGCCCAGATGACGCTGGCGCTCGCCCTCGTGGCGGGCACCACGGCCTTCATCTGGGCGCCGCCCAGCGTGTCCATTGTGTCGACGACGGCGGCCAAGACGGGGCAGGCCCGCGTCGCCATCCTCGGATACGGCAACGTGCTCGGCTCGCGCTACCTCCTCCTCCCGCTCAACGTGCTCGGCGCGTGCCTGCTCGTCACCAAGCCCATGGGCGCGGGGGCGCTCGCGCTCATGATGTGGCAGGTGCTCTCGCTGACGGAAATCATCGACCTCAACAACCTCAAGACGGAGACCATCGGGCCCGTCATGCTCGCCATCCTCGGCAACCTGTACTTCTTCAAGACGGGCCACCAGGCGGTCCTGTCCACGATCCAGTGGGACAGCGCCTTCATCCCCCTCCTGACGGTGCGGTACCCGTGGACGCCGCTCGTCGTCGCGCTCAACACGTTTGCCGGCCCCGTGCTCGCGGCCGTGAGCGTGCCCCTGCTGCCCATGTGGAAGGCCGGGCCCAAGCAAAAGGGCGTGCTGGAGACGGTGGCCCGGTCCATGGCCGTCTTTGTGGCCTACCACGCCGTCGAGGCCCTGGCCACCATGTCGTGGGCCGGCTGGCTGCGGCGCCACCTCATGCTGTACCGCGTCTTCAGCCCGCGCTTCCTGATGGCGGGCGTGCTGCTGCTGGTGCTGGACTTGGTGCTCGTGCTGGTGACGCTGACGGGCCTGCGGTGCAACACCCTGTCTGTGAGTGACGTGTTTGGATGGGCGGACTAGACATGTGTGTGTGTGTGGGTGTTTTTTTTTTTTTTTTTTTTTTTTTTTTGGCTTTTTATAAAAAAAGAAAGGAGAAATATATCCATGTACGTGTATATTATATATTTTATTCGAATCGCTGTGCTCTGGTTGTGACTTGGGGTGTGCGTTGTGGGTTTGTGTGCGGGGGACGTGTTCAGATGGGGGAACTAGAAACATATTTCGCCCAGGGAAAAAAAATGTGTATTATATGGTTCATTCTACATTTAGTGCTTTACTCGCGACTTACTGGGCAGATGATACAGCTCCGTGGGTAAGTCATGCGTTTAGACAGCGGACTCGACATGTGTGTCCTATCCTTTCTCAAACATGTCGATACAAAGCAAGCTCCGTCGTACGTCGTACGTCGTCCACGGAGCAGAAGCCCACGGGACACGGGCCTAGCCCGCCATGAGGGCCGAGCCACGGACCGCGATGCCCCCCTCCGGGCCCTCAACCCACACCTCCCGCGGGTGTCCGGGGCGCGACGCCTCGCGCACGCACACCCTCAGCGGCTCATCGACGTACAAGGGCGCGTGGTTCCGGTACGAGATGCGGGCGACGGGCCCGCGCAGCGCCTGCAGCATCAGGGCGAGGGTCAGCGGCCCGTGGACGAGCAGCGCGCGGTGGCTGTCCGTCAGGCGCGCGCACAGCGGATCGAGGTGGATGGCGTGGGCGTTCAGGGTCAGGGCCGAGAAGTAGAAGAGGTGTCTGGGCGACGGGGCCGCGGTGCACGAGTAGGCTGGCGCGTGGGGGGCTTTCATCCCGTCAGGATTCTCGGGACGTGGTTGTGCGTGCGTGGGGGAGACATACCCCTGATGACTCGCCGGGGTGGTTCGCCCGCCGAGGACGACGCCTTGCGCATAAACACCAAGGTCCTTCGCTCCTCCAGGTCCCACGGTTCCGCGCCCGGGTGGTCGTCTGGCGCGTGGCCGAGCCCGTACCGCCGCCACACGTGCACAAAGACCTTTTCCTCGCCCGGCGGGCCGCGGACGTCCACCCCGCCAATGTCCTCCCGGCAGCGCCACGGTCTGCCGTCCAGGACGAGGTTCTTGTCCCAGCCCGGGTGGAAGATGACCTCGCCGCCGGCCCACATGCGCCGGGGGTAGGCCGCGCCGGGGGAGTGGTCGGGGTCGGCGCCGTCGGGACCGAGCAGCGAGGGTGGCGTCTGGATGGGGAAGTAGACGAGGTGGTGGCCCTGGGGCAGGACCCGGGCCGGGGAGCAGATGGTTGGCGAGGAGGGAGGCGGGACGGGCGCACGGACGAGGTCCGAGAGGGTCGTCGTGAGGAGGTGCGAGGGCATGGGCGTCAGGTAGTCGTGGATGAGTTTGGGGGCGCGGGACTGCAGGTCGGGGAAGGGAGTCGAGGACGAGCAGGACGAGGAGAATCGACGCGGCGGCAGCGCGGGGCGGCGGCAGCGGCAGCGGCACCACTGACGGGCGAAGCAGAGAGGGGACCGGGCAGGTCGTTTCATCGTGGCGGGACGTTTGGCGCGGGGAACCGATGACGACCGTCCGCGAGGGTGGTGGTGGTGGTGGTGGTGAGACGTTGCATGTGGGAGCTCCAATGTGGGAGCTCCAATGTGGGAAGTCCAATGTGGGCCCTCGCATGTGGGACCTCGCATGTGGGAACTCCCTTGCGGGAACTTGACTGGACCGATTGCCGGCCGGGTCGAGTCTGCGAGTTTGCCCCCCGGCCACGCTGCGTGGGCCGAGTTCCGGGCGTCGACAGTGAACCGGCCACACGCACACTGTGACATGGATGGGGTGTTGGTAATTTCTGCGCCGTCTACGAAAAAAAGAAGGAAAGGAAGAAGAAGGAGAGAAATGAAAAAGAAAAAGAAAAAGAAACCATGCAGTATTCATTACTTGGTCGACTCCCAACGGTCGACCCCTCCACAAAAGCTACATATCCAGCCCTCCCGCGTTCCGCACGTCTACCCTGCCAGTATCGGCATCCACGTGCGCCTCCCCTCTTCTTTCCTCCATTCTTCTTTTTCTTCTTTTACCAAAATAGAGCCGTCACCAAGCGCTGCAAGTGGACAGACTTCCCAAATGCAAACTGCCATTTCTATCAAGCGTCCCCAGCACCAGTCAACCCGCCTGTCAAGCATCATTCCATATCTAGACACCAAACTTTTCTCGTGCCCACAAATAAATTTCCCCGCAAATTCAATCTCCTATTCTCTTGCTGAGTTCCCCCCCCCCCCCCCCCCCCCCCCCCCCCCCCCCCCCCCCCAAATCTCCGCAGACCCAATACCAACACAAAGATTCGTAAGCGACATTGCATGCTGGACCCTCTTAACCAACAAAGTCGGTTGACGAGGCGACATTGTTCTTGGACTCCCACGTCTTCAGGTCGCCCTTGAAGTTCTTGAGAGCAGCAGACAAGCTGAACTGGGAGCTAATGCCCTCGACTCGGTGCGTAGAGTTGATGTTCTTGACCAGGGTAATCTGATAACAGCTGGCGCTACCCTGTCGGGAGATGATGGTGGAATAGGCGAGGAAGTACTCCCAGATCTGTTTGCCATTTTGTCGTGTCAGCAGCGCAATGGAGGTGGCGACATCAATCTCAAAAGGGGGTCGGTCTGCTTGAATGCATCGATTCACTTACGCGGTACCATCGCTTGCCATACTTGGCCACGACCTTGTCGCGGTTTCCGATCCAGTTGCGGTACCATCTCCACAAGGTGGCGGAGTAGTGAACACCAATCGTGTCGATCTGCTTGATCTCAAAACCGGCTCCCTCGAGCTGGCCGACGACCCAGCCCAAGGGGGTGGAGGCATCGGCACCGGGGAAAATGTGCTTGTTCATAAAGAGACCCCAGATCAGATCTTCATACTGCCATGGCCTTCGGAGACCGGCAATTTGCAGGAAAAAGACACCGTCGTCGTCGAGCATGTCGTAAATCTGAGTCAAGAAGCCGGAGAAGTGACGAACACCGACGTGCTCGGCCATTTCCAGACAGGTAATCTTGTGGTAACCGCCCTCGGGGACGGGAATGTCGCGGTAGTCCATGCAGAGAATCCTGCTCTGCTCCTCGGTGATACCAACCTTGCGCATGGCGCTGTTGCCCCAGGCAGTCTGGTTACGACCCAACGTGATTCCGGTGACATGAGCGCCGTAGTTTTCGCTAGCGAAGCGGGCAAGGGTACCCCAACCGCAGCCGATGTCCAGCATCTTTTCGCCCGACTTCAACCCGATCTTTTCACATACAATAGCCAGCTTGTTGTCCTGCAGCTGCTCAAGGGTCTCCTCCTTGTTGATGTCGGAGATGATACCGGAGGTGTAGATCATGCGTGGGCCGAGGAACCAACCGTAAAAGTCATCGCCGCGGTCGTAGTGGTCTCGCACCTGTTCCTCGTCTAGGCGAGGGTTAGTCTCGGGAAGCTACAGCACAAGTGGGGAACTCGAGAGCGGGCCAGAAAAAAAGAAAAGAAAAAAGAAAACAAGACAAAACAAAAAGAAAGGGGGAAAGAAGAAGAAGAATAAAGAAAAAAAAAAGAAAAAAAGAAAAGAAAAAAGAAAAGAAAAAAGAAAAAAGAAAAAAGAAAAAGAAAAAGAACGAAAAAGCGGATACAAGCTTGACTACCTTGAGAACGGGTGTGCATGATCATCTCGGGAATCAAGCCACACACAAAAAACTTGAAGAGGCTGATGGTAAAACGGAAGCTTGCCCAGTCATGGCGGTACTCCATAACCTCGAGGCAATCGCCCTTGAATTCGACGTCGCCATCAAAGTACATCTCGTGGAAAGTCTCCAGGGGTATCTTGTTGGAGCCACGATACTTGGCACGATCCGCCTCATTCTTGAAGTCGAGGTAGAACTCGACTGGGCGACCGGGGAGCTTGGCCTTCTCATTGCGTCTGGGACTAAGGGAGGAGACAGCGAGCCACCACGCACCCAGAAGAGGAGGGCAAATGAGGAGGGCAAAGAAGATGAAAGTCTTGAAGCCACCGCCGACCTTCCACTTCAGGTAGTAGGGCACGCCGACCAAGATGGACAGGAGGAGCTTGTTGTTGAAAGAATCGGAGCCGGGGCCGTCAGCCGGTACCGGGGCGTTCTTGATGGCGGGATACTTTACCAAGTCACGGAGTGATTAGCAGTTGTTTGCGTCGGCGGCAGGCAAGGAGGAGCCCATGGGTTGTTACCTGGGTGGTGCGAAGGCCGCAATCGCCATCCTTCTCCAAGACGGGCGGGCTGGCCTTTGGAGTTTCGATGAACTCGAACTCGCTCTCACTGCCCGTGAGACTGGTGGGCTTGGACATGTCGGCAAACAAGGAAGCCGCCAAGCTATCAATTCCAGTTTCTGCTTGACGACGCGGGAGGATGAAGAGTCGACAAGGACATGAAGGGAGGCACAAAAAAGGGAGGGCGAAGGTGGAGGCGAGAAGGCCTCAGGCGCTCCCGCAAACCAACCCCCAATGTCCGATGTGGTTCTGGTGGTCTGGTCTGGCTTGTCGTGTTTGTGTTTTTTCATTGGGCGTCCTCCACCGCAACACTCTGCTCCAACGGTGCCATGGCCGTCTACTGCGGTCTCTGCGGTCTCTGCGGTCTCTGTGGTCTGGTCTGTTGGCTCAGCGCCGACCGGTTGACAGCTTGAGCAGTCATGAGCGAGTGATTAGTGGGCAGCGGGCAGCGGGCAGCGGGCATGTGCAGTGAGCACAGCCCGGGGCCGGCTGGGGGGAGGTGGGAGCTGACCAGTGACCGCCCGGCTCCATGTTGCCCCCGGCCACAACCCCCTGCATGTGAGCTTCGGGGAAGGACCCCTGGGGCCTGGGGCCTGGGGCCTGGGCTGCTTTGGGCGGGGCTGCTTAGAGACTCCCAACCAGACTGACTGCCAGTGAGCAGCGCAGCTTACCCGACGCCCGCGACGGGGCTGGTGGGAAAGAGAGGGAGAACGAAAACAATATGCACAATCTGCCGCGACAAAGGACAAAAAAGAATAGGACCAGGCTGTGTAACCAAAAAGCTACCTACGTGCCTACCTACCAAGTAGGTACCTACCTCTCGAGCCACTGTCCAACCAAAGAGTGGGGGGAAAAGGGCAATGGCAGGCAAGCAAAAAGCAAAAAGCGCCGTACACACACGCAGGGTTCAAACTACTGCCAAGGATGATCGGGATTAAAAAAAAAAAAAAAAAAAAAAAAAAAAAAAAAAAAAAAAAAAAAAAACGGAATCATGCAGGGAGGGCTGACAGCATATCCGCGGACACCAGGGCGAAAGAATAATCTCTACGTCATACAGCGCAAATACATGCACCATGCCCCAAGCATTGCCCCGAATGCTTGATGCGTCGGGTCCTTGAATCAGCCAGGTACAGTAGGAAGTGCCTCTCGGCGATTTGCGACGTGGAAAAAAAA
>SRPV01000955.1:0-12079 GCA_018360135.1 Claviceps sorghi | reverse complement strand
GTGCCTTGGTCGCATGTCATTCAGATGTGTTCTCAAAAATTTTACTCCTAAGCACAACGTAGAAATCAATTTAATAAAAAGTAAAAAAAAAAGAACGGCACCTTGAGAAAAAAACTAGCCGTTCTTTTTTATTTAATAAAAAGTAAAAAAAAAAGAACGGCTAGTTTTTTTCTCAAGGTGCCGACAGTTCGACTAACCCACAACGCCATGGTGTGTTACATACAGAACACGAAGTGCCCAAGTTTCAAAAAAGGCCCGTTTAGTGTATTTTTTTCTTCTTTTTTGTTTCATCTCTGAATCCCTTCCTCTCTGGATTTTCTTGAAAAGAGCTTCTCGGAAGGTCTTTTGCTGCCGACATACCGAGGTGGCGGATTCCATCTTGCTTGTGTTTTGGTTTCCCCTTTCTCGCCTTGACTACTGCTTGCCTTTGCCGAAAAGAGGAAACAGTAGGGACGAACTCCTTGTAGGGACCTTGGCATCGGTGAGAAACATGGGATGAAGTCGGGAGAGTGCCGGGAAGAACAAAAGAAACAGGTCATGCCTCATCGATGAAAAGGGGAAGAAAGAAAGAGAGAGAAACAAAATGCGTGCCCAGTACGTTCTTCATCGTTGCTGCGTTTCCTTTCTTCTTGTCTTTTCCCCAAATGCCTATTTTCAGGTTTTACTCAGCTGGCTCTCGCGGTTCCCTGGGTTCTCGGGGCTCACGAGGCTCTCGCTGTTGGCCGGCATTGCGACCGCCGCCTCGTCCGCCGCGCTTGTTGCCGCGCTGGCCCTTGTCACCGTCGGGTTTGCCCTCACCGTCCTTGTCGTTGCCGGTGAGGTTGGCTACTGCCAGGCGTTGGGAGAGATCGATCTGCGTGCGAATCGTGTTGGCTAGGTAGCTGACCATGAGGACATCCTGGATATGGTTGTTGAAGTCATGCTCGATCTGGGCGGCGTCGACCTTGGGCGTGAGGGAGAGCGCGCTCATGAGGAGCTGTCCGAGAGCGTTGTTGGGCTCCTCTTCCTCGTCCAGCACGCCATTGATCCACTCGCTGACGCGGTCCAGCAGGCGGAGAGTCTGCTCGATCGACCTGCCGAGGGACTCAATGTCAGACACAAGCGGAGCGGTGCGGTTCTCGTTGTTCTGCGCGCTGGCAATGGCGTCGAGGGCGCTTCGGTCTGCATCGCCGTAGAGGATTTTGTGTGGCACCTGAATGAAGAGGCAGCTCTCGGCGGCGCGCTCGGCGTTGACGGCTACGGGAGCGCTGATGTAGCATCTCGTTTGGATATCCTCGCCTGGCTCCGTGGATATGGTCATGTGGATGGCGGGATGAGGCGCGGTCCCCGTCTCTGCGCTGGCGAAGAAGTTCTGGATCAGGGCGCTGAAGCTGTTGAGCTCAGGGGACGTCGTGTACCATCCGAGGAGGACTTCGCGGGGCGAGGCCTTGAGCGTCAGGGCCAGCATGTTCTTCTGGTATTCCACGTCTACCTCGACTTGGTCCTCCTCTTCAGTGTGGGGGATGGCGAAGCACGAGCGGACTTCGGCCTCGGTGCCATCTTCGGAGCGGGTGCCGACGAGGGCGCCGATGACACGCGTGGATTGGGCTGATTCACGGGTGTCTCTTCGGATGGCGTGGTCGAGGATGGAGAAGACGGCCTAACGTCGAGGCGGAGAGAAATATGTCAGTTGACATGGTTTGTGGATGGCAAGAGCCAAGTCCTTGGTCTGGCTGCCCTGGCTTTTGTTGCCCTCGCGGCCAAGCATGATGATATAAAAAAGATGTCGACAGATATAGGCATGTCTTTTGATTTGAAACTCCATGATGGAGGAAATGGTATCGTGCAATAAACGGTACTTGGACTCTCGCGAGAGGATGGAGAAGGGGGTTGTTGAGGAAGCTTATCGTACCTGGGGCTGGATGTTGACGGTAAGCGGGGCAATGCTCGACTGGAGGCCAGCATTGGAGTGCGTCAAAGGACGCGCGAGATGCATGAATCGCTCTGTAGCGACGGCAGCCATACTGGGCAATATATCGAGCGAAACGGTCGGTCTGGAAGTAGATGTAGTGCGCGCGGGGGCGTAAGCGGCGGATGGCAAGAGGCACTGGGATGGAGGAGGGTGGGAGTGGTTCGCCTCGCAATCGTGGACCAGGGCCCTTTTTTTTTGGTGGTTTCGCGATACCCGCCAATTTCGCTGATTTTTCGATTTGCACGAGTTTGACGGGGCTCCCGCTGGGGTTGTGCGCTTCGATAAGCCACGATAAGACATGGCATTGTGGCTGAGGGCGGGACATGAACGAAATCGACCCCACCAAGGACGCGGCTGGGCAAGCCTGCCATCGGCCTAGGCTGGTGAATGCGAGGCTCTGGACGAAGTTTCAACTTTTAAGCGGGTCCAAATGTTGTAGATACTACAAGCTGTAAGATCACCATCTATTCTTTCGAGCGCTGGTTTTCTTCCCAGATCGTAGGGTGCTTCGCCTCGCATTCATTCAACTGAGCGCACGTCAACATTAGAATGGGGCCCCGTGGACGAGGACGTGGTTTTTCCGGCCGTGGCGGGAGGGGTCGCGGCGGCAGAGGGAGAGGACGAGGACGAGGCGGCTCAAGTCGATGGGGACCAACACGGCGGTTTGATGGTGATCGCCTGGCGGATAAGGATGAGTGAGTTTCTTCAACTTCTTTTCCAGGGTCAAAAAGTTTAGAAAGTGGTGGACTTTGAGAGGGCTGATTTTGTTTCAGAGAATCCGAATCCGAATCTGAAGGCAGCTCTCGTGACGAGCAGGATGAGAATATCGATGATAGTGGCTCTGAGAATGGCGAGGAGCAGCCCGCTGCGCGCCCCTACGCGGCGCTTCTGCAAAGCTTCAACGAATCTAGTACGCACAAGGCCAAGAGGAGAAAGCTACAACACAATATCTCCTCGGAGCAAACGGCGGCGGAGGAGTCGGATGACAAAATGGACGACAGCGACCGAGAAGAGCGACAGGATATTGACGAAGCTGATGGGGCGGACGATGCTGAAAACGAGGGCGAACAGCAGGAAGACGAGCCAGATTCCGAAGATGACGAGGACGTAACAGATCCGTTTGACACACATTATGCACATCCGGACGACTCACAGGTTGGCAAGGCCGTCACAGCTATCAAGAATGGAGATTGGACGATAAGTAGGGCGCTAGTTCATACCTTACGTGCGACAATGATGACAGTCACTTCTGAGGACGGCGACGGCTGCGATAGCAAAGCGGAAGCACCGCAGCCATGCGGATTGGAGGGGCTGAAACTGAAGCAGAAACTACAGGAGATGGCGGCCAAGAAGATGTACAAATTGGATGCCACAGAAAGGGCGATTCTGCCGCTTCTCTTCGGATACAAGGATATCTTTTACTGCGACAGGACTGTGAAGAATGCTGCAAGACTACGACAAGCAGTCTGCCTGCATGCGCTCAACCATGTCTTCAAGTAAGTGATGTCATATCTAATCTATCTACCATCTTTGTCGCATACAATCACTCGAGGCTCACTGACATGCTACCAACCGTGCTTAGAACGCGGGACCGTGTCATCAAAAACAACTACAGATTGGCCAAGGAAGGACAAGACACAGAGCTGGAACTACGCGATCAAGGCTTCACCCGGCCCAAGGTCCTTTTCCTTTTACCCACAAGAAACTCGTGCGCCAAAATGATCAACATCATCAGAGAGTTATGTGACACCGACCAGCAAGAGAACCGCAAGAGATTCGACGAGTCTTACATTGAAAAGGAGACCAACTTTGGGCAAGACCGACCTGAAGACTTCAAACACCTCTTCGAAGGCAACGACGACGACATGTTCCGCATCGGGATCAAGTTCACTCGCAAGACCATCAAGTATTTTTCTCAGTTCTACAACTCGGACATACTATTTGCTAGCCCCCTGGGCCTTCGCATGGCAATTGGATCGGAAGAGGAGAAAAAGAAGCCCGATTTTGACTTTTTGAGCTCCATTGAAGTGGTCATTGCTGACCAGGCCGATGCGCTGCTCATGCAAAATTGGGAACACGTCGAGTATATATTTGAGCATCTCAATCTGCAGCCCAAGGATGCGCACGGCTGTGACTTCAGTCGTCTTCGCACCTGGTACCTAGAGGATTGGGCCAAGTACTTTAGACAGACCATTGTCCTGTCCGCTTTCAACACCCCCGAGTTGGTGGAGCTTCAACGAGTCCACTGCCACAACCGGGCTGGCAAGATCCGCCTACAGCCCGAGTACCAAGGCGTCATTCAGCAGCTGGGCATCAAGGCGAAACAGACCTTCTCCCGGTTCCAGTCCTCCTCGGTGGACAAAGACCCCGACGCCCGGTTCGAGTATTTTGTTTCGGCAATCGTGCCCACCCTTGTCAAGAGGGCCAAGGACGCATCAGGCACGCTTCTCTTTGTCCCTTCGTACCTGGATTTTGTGCGTGTAAGGAACTATTTTGCCAACTCGGCAACCATGAGCAACGTCACTTTTGGCGCAGTCTCGGAATACACGGATGTGCCCGAGGCCTCGCGGGCCCGCTCGCATTTCCTCTCGGGTCGGCATCGAGTGCTCTTGTATACGGAACGGGCGCACCATTTCAGGCGCTATCAGTTTCGCGGCGTGCAGCGCGTGATTTTCTATGGATTGCCGGACAACCACATCTTCTACCGTGAGGTTGCGGGCGAGTTCTTGGCCAAGAGCGAGCAGGATCTCAAGATCGAGCCTGGACAAGGGACTGTCCGCGTCATGTTTTCCAAATACGATGTGATTAAGCTGGAGCGCATTGTTGGGTCGAAGAGGGTCGGCAAGATGATTCAAGAGCGTGGAGATACATTTGAATTTTTGTAATCAGCCCCTCACAGATACGGGCTGCCTCTGCATCTCGAAATCAAAAAAAAGGAAAGAAAGAAAAAACGTAGTTATGTCAATTTGGGCGGCGGAAATTGCATTCACATCTTCTCCATCAAAAGGCTTCATTTCTGTCCGCAGGCACGATTACCAAGATGCTGACCCCCTAAATTCGGCGGAGATACTGTTTGTGGGCATCCATGAAAGTTGATATACAGTGACAAACGTACATGTATTTTGTACACGGCAGAGATCAAAGAGTCTCGCTTGCTCCGGACTATCCTCGCACATCCCGTGCCTCCGCCTACCCGACCAGCCTACCTCTTAAGGTCAATCCTCTTCTTTGCGGTCTCAGATGCAGCGTTGCTCATAAGCTCTTTCACCTTGGCGCTCTCGCGATCCGCCATCTCAGCCGCCTCTTTACTGTGGTCCTCCCCATCCGACATCGTCGAAGCTTGTCCCGCCTGCAGGGCCACGAACCTCTCCACCATGTCGTCCAGGTCCTTCTGGCCCCTAAACTGCGTCACCTTCTCCGCGTTGTGCAACGTCAAGGGCGTGGATTCCCGGCCCAGCAGCCGATCCCTGGCTATGGTCTTGGCGGTCATCATGAACCGCGAATCCTTGGGGCCGTCCACGAATTCGAGGATGGAAGTCTCGGCTTGATCGTACGTGTTCTTGGGTTCTGTGCGGGTCACGCGCGTGTAGCCGCCTTCGCGAGTGAGATATCTGTTTCGTAGCTCGCCAAATAGTTTGGGCATGAGAATGTGCGGTGTCTGCGGTATGGTACGGTGCAATTAGCCTCGCGCTTCTCGAAAGACGGAGCCCTTATAAATTGGAATGCCAGGACAGCATAGGCCCTTTCTTTCTTTCTTTCTTTCTTTCTTTCTTTCTTTCTTTCTTTCTTCTCTTTTTCTACTTCTTTCACTTCATCTTTCTTCTGCGATTACGTGCATGGTGTCATGATGCGATCCAAGGGCAAAACGCACATATAGAATTCCTTGAGCCGACCTCCTACATGGCTCGTTGTTCTTTTTTGCCAGCGTGATCAGCTTCTCTGCCAGGCGCTGGGCCTCCTTTGCTTTCGCATGTGTGGTTTGGATGTGCTCGTGCTGGACAAGCTGCGTGACTAGGCCGCGCAGAAGGGCTTTTCGGGCAGATGAGTCGCGGCTGAGGTGGCGGTACTTGACGAGTCCACCGGCCATGATGGCGTTTGTGTGGCGGCAATCGGTCTCGGGATGCGTATCGAGCAGGACGAGCAAGCAAGAGGAAGTTGCGTGCTTCGAAAGGACGATTCGATGGCGCTCTTTGCCAATCTCGTGCAAAAAGGGCGGCAGTATCCAATACGCTTGTGCTGGATGGTCTACCTAGGTAGGCAGGTGGTGAGCCTTGTAGAAACGGGGTTGGCTCCATGGAAATAAAAAACCTGGCCTGGGCTTTCCAACTGTGGCGCGCGCCGAAACGTTATTGGCTGGCTGACTAGCTGCCTGTCTGCCATCCCGTTGACGAGCATTTTCAGAACATCAAACCGGTCACAGAAAAAGACGAGTACGTCAAACGAGCGTTCGGGGTGGGAAACAAGAAAAAGAAAAAAAAAACACAAAAAAAAAGCACAACCATCGCTCGCCGACTAGGTGCCAATTGACTCGCCACGCTTCGGCTTATGCACTCCGGTGGCATCATGAGCCGTGGCAGCTAAGAGCTTGACCTCTACGACAACCCCGTTCATTCTCCGTCCAAGCCCCCGGGGGCAGGAGCCGATTCCATTCTCTTCTCGGTGCAAGCTCGTGCTTCTTCGAGGCCACCAAGAATTCTCTCTCAACAATCCGAGCTTCAACAACAGACCTCCCCGTCTAAGCATCCAAGGCAGCAAAGCCGCCCAATATGGGCTTCGTGACCGGTTTCGTACGCAACCCAAGAAACAACAGTCTTGGAGCACAATCATGGTCTATCAATACTCTGGATGAAAAGCTAATGGGTATATTGTTCTCTACATAGACTGGTGGTGTCACTCTCACCCTCTCGATCGCATATCTTTCCGTGCTCGCCCACCAGCGCAACCGCGAAGAACAAGGCCGAGCGCTGCGTGCGCAAGCTCTCGCCATTCAGAGCCTCATCGACCCCATCCCGCAGCCTCTACCCCCCACGCGGTCCCAAGTCGCTGCCGCCAAGCGAGCCGAGGCCGTTGAAGTCGCCAAGGAGCGATGGAATGACGAGATAGAAAAGGCCGTCAGGTGGGTGCAACGCACCGACTGGGAAGACGTCCGCGAGGGACTAGAGGACCGCATCGCATCGCTCTGGGATGTGGCCTTTGGCGAGTCCATTGAGGCTAGTGCTGTCAGGGCAAAAAATGAGCTGCAGACAGCAGTCAGCAAGGCCCAAGCAGGGGCGCAATCCGCCGCCGGCGCCATCAAAGACCAAGCGAAGAGTGCGTTTGAGAAGGCCAGAGAAGAGGAGGAGGATTTCGCGGCCAAGATCAAGGACAACGCCTTGCAAGCTCAACTAGCTGCGT
The DNA here is from genome assembly GCA_018360135.1 of Claviceps sorghi. Lineage (NCBI taxonomy): Eukaryota > Fungi > Ascomycota > Sordariomycetes > Hypocreales > Clavicipitaceae > Claviceps > Claviceps sorghi. The sequence continues at coordinate 4,734 of SRPV01000955.1, read as the reverse complement.
GGAGGGCAGCCCAGCAGGCGGAGAAGAAAGTCGGTAAAACGACTGCTGAAGCTCAGAAAACTGCCCAGTTAGCGCTTGAGAAGGAGAAAGAGAAGGCTGCCGAGGCCGTGGGAAAGGTCAAGTCCGCGGTTGGTTTGACTGGCGTGGGCACCGCTCTGGGACATGTAGACCTGGCGGCGCTGAATCCTGTGCAAAAGGCACTGGATCAGCGCTTTGAGAGGCCGAGTGGTGACAAGCGCAGTGCTGCAGAGGTCCTCAAGGAGCGTTATACAGCCATGGATAGGCGTGATAACACGGTGCTCCGAGGATTATAGACGCTAATGCTGAGTTGGGAGGACAAGGGATAGCAATGCAAGAGTAGGCTTGATGCCTGCAAGATGGTTTTTTTTTAATGGATGGTGAAAAAATATGGATATTGCAGTAAGTTGAGGCTGTGTACCAGTAGAGCGCGAGCCCGGAGAAAATATATAGAATTGATTGAGTATAAAGATGACGAAGCATGTATTACTGCCTGCGACAGGGTGCGCCTACGACGAAGCCCACATAACGAGGATATGCGTCACTGGGACCATGCTCTCTGCAACAATGCAAAAAAAAAGAAAAAAGAAAAAACCGAAAAAAAAAAAAAAAATAGTCAAATCCTGGCTACGAGGTGGAAGATGTGTATCCAATGGTACTAAACTGCGAATCTCTGCGCTCATAACAGGGACAAGATGATCATTCGCAACTTGCCGACGCGGTAATCGAACGTGACGACAAGAAAACGAGACGGGTGGCGCTGCCGCCGGGCTTGTCCTGGCGCAAACGTGCTTTATTCCTCGCACTGTCGTTTCGCGCCCCCCGGATACCGGAATTACAAGCATCCGGCATTCGATTTGCCACACAGCCAACCACGATGGTTGCTAGCGGTCTGCCCGCATTAGCATTCTCTCACCGCTGATTGGCTGATGGCTTGTCGGCGAAACCGGGTTTCTTCGAGTCCGCCATTGCGTTACTGCTTCCATTTGCCTTGCCATTGACAAGCAATCACATCATTCCGTCATCTGCCATCCTGACTTGGCCATCCATTTTCTGATTGGGGAAGAGGACGGGGACATTCGTTTTGCTCTCTTCTTTGCCAATTTTCGTTGTGGATAAGCCTGCGTCTTCCGGCGTCGCAAATTTACCCAAGACTTTGCCACCCTCGTTGGAAGTTGGGCCACCTGCTTGTACCTACTTCATCGTCTTACAGTTCTACTCTTAATCGCACACACGCTCGCCCCTCTCGCTGACGCACACAAACACACGCGAAAAGTCGATTTCTCTTCGTCGACAAGTCGCCTCTCCCGTTGGCCGCCGCAATGTCCTTCTCCAGTCTCATCCAGGACCTCACTCTTTCTCGCGAGGGCGGCGGCAATGCCCCCCGTCGACCGCCTCTGGCCCCCTCCGTGTCAACATACGATGATCGAGTCTCACACATTTCTCGAGCTGCGTCCTACGCGAGCACTGCTGCCACGAGCGTGAGCATCTCCGGCGATATCGGCAGCCAGCTTCACGGGGGCTACTACCATCCGCTGGCTCGCTCATGGCAGGCCGAGCGACAGCTGACCAAGTCCATGTTCATCTACCCCATCTTTGTCACCGATCGCGAAGACGACATGAACCTGGTCGCGTCTCTTCCCGGCCAGTACCAGCTCGGCCTCGGCAAGCTTGTGTCTTTTCTCGAGCCGCTCGTCCGCAAGGGCCTTCGCTCCGTTATGCTCTTTGGTGTGCCCATGAAGCCTGGTACCAAGGATGCCTTGGGTTCTGCGGCCGACGATCCTGAAGGTCCCGTCATTCAGGCCATTCGTCTCATTCGAAGCCGCTTCCCTCAGATGTACATCTGTACGGATGTCTGCCTGTGCGAGTACACCTCCCACGGGCACTGTGGAATTCTGCGCGACGACGGCAGCCTGAACAATCAGCTCTCCGTGGACCGCATCTCCGACGTGGCTATTGCCTACGCCAAGGCTGGTGCGCACTGTGTCGCTCCCTCGGACATGAACGACGGACGTATTCGCGCCATCAAGCTCAAGCTTATCGAGGAGGGCATCGCCCACAAGACGACGCTCATGTCCTACTCTGCTAAGTTCTCCGGATGTCTCTATGGCCCATTCCGCGACGCAGCCGGCTCTGCCCCTTCTTTTGGAGATCGCAAGTGCTACCAGCTGCCACCCAGTGGTCGGGGGCTGGCCCGTCGCGCCATCGTTCGTGATCTCAGCGAAGGTGCGGATATCATCATGGTGAAACCCGCGGGGCAATATCTCGACATCATTAGCGATGCCAAGGAGCTGGGCAAGGACCTCCCCATCGCTGCATATCAAGTCAGCGGCGAATACTCCATGATCCACGCCGCTGCCAAGGCTGGGGTGTTTGATCTGAAAGCAGCGGCTTTTGAAGCCACCGAAAGCATTTTGCGGGCAGGTGCAACGATTGTAGTTAGCTACTTTACGCCTCAGTTCCTAGACTGGCTTGAAAACTAGCGGCCGGTGAGCCGAGGCATATGAAAAGGGAAACCAATTACTTAGGCGTTATGACGGCGTTCTTTGGGAGAAAAAAGACTGGACTCTGGAATTGTTTGGCATTGGTACAGCGAGCGTTTGATACACGCTTCATCATGTGCAAGAATGGGACATGTAAATGGAGATTTACACACTGCATGTCGGTGGCAAGTAGGCAGAAGCAAAGCAGCAGGAAGACGAACAACCGCACTTTTCTTTTTCTTTTTCTTTTTTTCTTTTTTTTTGTTCTTTTGAACTCTATCCTCTACTTATGAGAGAAAGAAAATATACCAACAAATCAAAATCGTCCCGAACATCCTTGACTACGCTCAGACCGGAAACGTCGGGCACCTTCCGCTGACCCCGCAAGCAGAGCCTCCGATGAAGGGGGAAAAAAAAAGGAAAAGGAAAAGAAGGAAGGAAGCCCGAGAGAGCAAAAGTCCCAGTTGGCATGCTGAAATGTCCGCGGTTGAGGTCGGATGTCGTATTCCGGGTTCTGGTAAAAATTTTCTCCATGAAGCCATCATTGCTCTTCAGAATCAATCCTTGCTTTTTCGTCCCCATGCTGATTGCTGAGCCCAACGATAGGGTACCGGTGGAGCAGGTCATTTCGATGAGCATCGCAGCAGGCGACGCCGAGCCGGGTTTACAGTTGCTCATACCCGAAAATAGCCGGTAACGATACGAAGACTATCCATGTGTCTTTGTCTTGGTTCTTCTTTTCTTTTCTTTTCTTTACTTTTATTTATTTATGTTTTTTCTTTGTGACAAATCGTGGACAAACCATGGTCACTTGGTCTTTTCTTTCCCTTGGCGCATCACAACGCTCTGACATGGTTTTTATTTGGCATGTGTTGGCTAGATTGTCTGGTAAGCTGGCAGCGCAATTCACCACATCGTAGCGGAGTTTCCGAGGCAAAGATGAGGCAAAGGGGGTGGGTTGGCCCTCGTTGGGTATTATGCATTGGGCTTTCATTGGACTATGTGGTAGCTGATGTAGCAGTGAGGCGAGACATATGGCCGTCGTTGAGACAAGTCGGCGACTACTGGACAGCCGGGATGCGGTCCCTTATTAATGAGAAGACGTCCGGGGGGTTTGGGGGAGGGGGGGGGGGGGGTGCTTTTTCCGCACGGATAGACTTTTGTTGGTTATTGGGTAATGTTTCGACGGGCAGGGTTCTAGCAAATGAAGCACGCTAGCCTGTAATGGACAAATTCAAGAGTAGCCTCTTCGATAGCCTCGATGGATGTCGGACTTCCCGTCGACGACGCACGTGGGATGCGAGGCTCGATACCGACTGGAGGCAGCTTGAGGGGGCCCGGTTTTGACCCAACGATGCCTTTGCCCCTGCACCTGCTTTGGCACCGAACGTCCGGTACGGCGTACGGGAGCTGGGGCGGTCTTTGAGTGTCAAGCTCCCGACCCGCTGGATAGATGGTGATGATGGCATCGTATGACGTGTTTCGGCCCAGGCGTCAATTTCAATGCCGTCCGTTGGCGGGCTGCCTGTGGATAGAGATCCCTGAGTAAATCATTCATATAGTATGTACAGTCCACCCCTTGAATTATTTTACACATTAACATTGCAGGGGGGGTTCAGCTAATTAAGCGTCTCTTCGGCAATTGTAATAATATAGGCCCTGGTTAAAAAGAATATTAAGCTAAGTGTGATTTCTATATAAAAAAATATATCTATAGGCCTTAGTTAATACCCTAAATATCCCCTATATACTGCCTTAATAGCTATAAGCTTATAGGGTATAGAATATACTAATTTTTTTAAATACTCTAATAGTATTATACCTTAAGCCTCTTAAATAACCTTATATAATTAGTAACCTTTTAAGCGCTTAAAAGAATACTTCTTATTAATCTAACATTTTATTTAAAGCTATATATATTCTATAGGATTTAGGTTAGCTAAATATAGTAGCTATTAAATAAATTCTTTACTATTAAATATATATTTAATATATTCTATAGTATTTTTTATTAAGTATTATTAGAAATAAGGGGTTTACAGAGGCTTTTGCCCTCTGAATTACTAAGGTAGTGAGGCTTAGTAAGCCAGAAGCTAGAAGGGCTCTGCAGCGCTGCAGCCGAAGCTACAGGCCTTATAACTGATATTGGAAGCTTAATGCACAACTTCTAGCACTTAAAATACGCTGAATTCTAGCTTATAGAAGGTAGTAGAATTTTCTTAGATTTTTATCT
>SRPV01000954.1:0-12089 GCA_018360135.1 Claviceps sorghi | reverse complement strand
TTTTTTTTGTTTTCTTAAGGGAGGCGGGGGGTGGACTCGTGCGCCTTGCTTGCGTGAAGGAGAGAGGAAAGCGTGCGGTGATGGAATAGAACAGAGAAGCAAAATTGGAAACATAAAAAAAAAGGAGAGAATGAAAGAGAGAGAGAGAGAGAGAGAGAGACAGAGAGACAGAGAGACAGAGAGACCCAAAAAGAAAGGCGTGTCAAATGCAAAGAACCCCCAGCGCAGGCACAGCACCCTCACAAGCACTCACTCTCCCCCCCCCAGGAAAATTTTCCATTCTCGTTGCCCAGGAATTCATTCAGATCAATCGACGACTCCCGCACGTTGCCCTCCCTGTCCAGGCACGAAGCGTGCAGGATGTGCATGTCCTCGATCCGGAACCCGTGAGAGGAAGCCGCAAAAGACATGACTTGTTCAGGGGCGCCGTGTCCGTGCAAGAAGGAATTGTTTGATGTGTGAGAAAAGGCTGAGCCCTTTTAGCAAAAGAATGCGAATGTTTTGGAACTTGTATACCGTGGGTGGTTGGTGATTTCTTTTCCCAAGGCGTCAAGGCTTCCTTTATATACTTTTCATCGTCGCGCAGGACGAGGCAGAGATTGCATACATACATACACATGTTGCTCCCTGAACCATCCCGGGCTACGAGCTGTTTGTCCCATCCATCTCGCGAGACGTCTCGCAAAAGCATGTCATGCCCGCGTCACGTCGATTTCTCCTTCTCACCTGCTCGATTTGATGTCCGCGCGACAACGCCTCTCGTTCACAATATCCCTCATTCCCCTCCAGATGCGCGGCGACGCTCTTGTGAAACGTTTCCACCGAGGGCACAACCACGGCGTTCCAGTGCGTGACTACGGGCCGATTGTGGCTCGTCGCCTCGCCCATTTGTCCGTCACAGAGGACGCTTGTACATACGTACCTTGTTTCTTTGCTACGTGCTTTTGTTTGGGGCGCGCATTTTCAAAGCCTTGTCTTGCCGTGTGGTGCGCCAGGACAGGTGAGCCGACGGTACCCGGTGCCGTTTCGACCTCTCGGCTCAAGTTTTTCCTTGATCCTCAGCAGAGCGAGGGGGGGACGCCAAAAGACAAATCATGTTGATGAGAAAGAAATCCAAGCTCCTGCTGCGCTCACTCGTCATCTTCGTGCCAGGAGCACTCTGGGGCTTGGTCCATAGGCGCCCGCTGCATGCATCCATCGGCCCATCGTCCGACTACCTGGCAAACCACTGGCGCCAACGCCTGTATCAGACCGCCGTGCCGGACTGGCTTTCCGGCCAGCCAATGTGAGCTAGCCTCTTCTGCGACAGCTGCGCATGTCTACAAAAGCCTGTGTATTGTGCTTTGTTTTCCGGCGGCCAATCGGGAACGAGTCCCGGAGGCCGCAAAGCCGCAGAGAGGCCCCAGACGAGTCCCAAAAACGGTCTGGTTTGTAGAATGGCGGGAATACGAAGCAGTCCCGGTTATATCCTACATGTCTTCTAGTGCTCCTGGGAACGTCTTATCCATTTGCACATATTCCTCTCTGCCTCTCGACACCAGATCAGACACGTCGAGACAGACGAGACAAAGAGTTGCAAGAATCTGCCAAAGTCATGGATTCCATCCGTTAACAAAACAAGTCTCGAAGCCGCTCATTGTATTCTTGCTTGTCCGCCAGCTTTTTTTCAACAACGGCCTTGGACTCTCTGCACCAGAACCTTGACAAATACGTTTCGGCTTCAATGGAAATCGATTGGGGCGGGTATAAATGTGATGCGACCAGGAAATACATGGCGTTCACCGAGGACAGGCAATGCCAGAACCATACCCCCTTTGAGTCCCAGGTGTTTTGCATGACTTGAGACAAGGTGATGTCGTGTTTTTTCTTGGCCATGGCGGCCTCTCTGTCCTCTTCCTCCTTGAAGATCTGCATGAATTCTTGTCGCACTCGATCAAATGGATCAAACTTGTTGCCTTTTATCTCGTCAATGCCACAGCCCGTCAGCCAATACGGCACGTCGAGCATCTCAGGGGGAAGGGCGCATATCCACTCCAGGTCTATCAAGCCCGTGATATTCCAGTGCTTGTCCACGAGGATGTTGCTGGCATGGAAATCCGTAAGCTGAAGTGGGAACGGGCCATTGCGGAGTTCTCGCGTGATGTGCTGGTGTGACAGGACTCGCAGCAAGGTCTTGACTGCCATCTGACCACGGCAGTCCCCCTCGTCAAAGACAGCATTCGGTTGGCTGAGGAATCGATGGTCATGGAAAGTAATTGCATCTGATACGTATGCATCGGTGCAGGTGAACGTCGTGTTCCGCGGCATTGTCCTCGTCGCACCCTCATTCTCCAGTATCATCATAGAACAAGAAAGGGGCCGATTCGTCAGTGTGATGGTGCCATTGTCGTGGAACTGAAAGGACCCGATACGCACTTGAGGAATTCGGGCGAGCGAAAGTAGTATGCGCGACATGCTCCTAAACAGTCGCCGCCTTTGTGCCTCGTCGTCGCGTTGTGCATCGAAGGAATTGGAAAGCATTTCACCCGTCTCGGGGCCCAGATATTCCAAGATCATGTATGCCGAGGGCAATACACGGCTCGGCGAGCACGAGATGAAGTTTGAAAGCAGCGGAAGCCGAAAGAGTCTGTAGACGAGGCGCCTAGAGAAACGAGCAAGACGAGAGAAAATGGATGTTTGATTTGCGTGCGTATACTAGGAAAATAATGAGCGAGAGCACGGCGCAATTTGAGGCAACGCATTTACTTACGTGGCGGCCGTCAGAGAATCCAAAGCCGAACAAAAACGGAGTGCGGATATCTGAACAATTTTCTTCGATCCATATAGAGGCGCCCACCTCGCAGCTTAGTTTTTCATCTATGCTCCCTGGATATCTGGCTTCAGCAAGCTTATGTGGCATTGGACATCGGAAGACAACCTTTTGGCACGATTTCTTGGACTTGAGCTCGACCGGGACACAAATGTTGAAACTGCCGCAAATCCATTCCGATCGCGGCAGCACAACACAGGTGTCTCGCTTGCTCAATGCCAAATGGTGTTTGACTAGAGCTTCTATGGATTCTCTCTGTTCCCAAAGCCATTCATGGAGTTTGTCGGTTGCGGGTCCGTATGAGGCCCAGTTGATCACATTATCTTCTTGCATGAGGGCAGACTCAATCGAAATAGGGCCTCGGCCCAAAAGGTCCAATGTCGGTGGCATGGTGGTCAACGGAAACGATGGTGATGGACGAGGAGGAGGAAACGTTATCTCAAGCTGAAAGAAAAAGGAAGGCAGGACGGATCAATGTTGGCTCGGGCGTCACTGGCGAGCCAATCATACGCGTGCAGGCAATGCGCGCTCGTATCATTGATGAGTCAACACTCTCCTCCAATGACAATGCCATGAAGTTTTCCATTGTTTCCTTTTCGTCTTCTCCGCAGCAGACGATTCCACGATACATCATTTATACGGCTTCATCTACTCGATCTACTCGATGAAGTGAAAGGGGAGGAAGGGGAAACTTCACCCTCAGCCACTGACCAGGGCGCGAGCTTTGAACTCGAAATTGCGAGCTCCATCTACCGCCCTGTGCGCAATCGAAACCACGCGGATATACATGTAAAAACCTGTGCTGATACGGAGATGCAGGCAAACCACGTCCAAGCGGAGAGAATACAGGACTCACAGCCCGAGGAGGAATTGCCACATCGCTCTCTGCAAACCAGCCACTGCCGCGCTTCCGTGGTCCTCGCCCGTGAGCTTCCATGTCCAAAGCCCTTTCAGCCTCCCCGAGTCTCGCAGCCGGTCCACAAGACCGCTCATGCTCTTCTCCATTGGATCTTCCTCGGCGTCGCAGTTGCCCGTGTGCCATGCACCATTCACGTCCTTGTCGCAGTCTTTGTCCGGAAACTCGGCCTTGCTGGAACCCCACGTGAGGATCAGCGAGGGACATGACGCTTCAGGCGCGGGAGCTGGCCCCGCCAAGAATTTCTTCTCTTGAAAGTTCACAATGGAGTTCTTGTTCCACCATATCGTGGGGCTTGCCGCGATGATGGCATCAAAGAGTGTCGGCTTGGTGTACAGCGCATTCAGTGAGAAAAGCCCGCCGTATGAGTGGCCAAACAGTCCCCGTCGAACCGACTTGTCGGCAAAGGAGAGGTGGCCGAAGAGGGAATCTTCCACGAAGGGCATGATGTCGTGCTGAATCGCCGCCAGGAAGTTGTCCGCCTCACCCCACCTGAGATGGGTCTGAGGCTCGCCATTGTCGTAATAGAGCGGCTCATACTTTCCATCGGCGGATGGGGGCGTTAGGTCAGGTCCTCTCCGATACAGATCGTAGATATATTCCGATGGCGGGTATCCAATGCCGACTACGATTGTCTTGGTGTTGTTGGTGAAGTCGATGCGTCGAGAGACATCCACGGCGGTAAAGAAGTAGGCATTTCCGTCGACGAGATATCTTATCGCGTGGTGCGCCGCTTTGTCAGTCCTGTTTCCGCTCATCATGGTCGCGCGCATCCGAAACGGAAGGTTTGCGGAGCAAAGGGGATGGGGATGTGGTAAACGCACAAGATGGAAACAGGTGCATCAGTTTTCCGCGGAATGCGATCCTGCGTCCAGCTCAGTGGCCACGCAACTTGCACGACATAGTCTCCCTGTCTTGTCTTTGCGGTGTACTGGCAGGTGTTTGGCAGCTCAGCCTGCTGCAGGTTGGAAGACATTTGTGTCATTGTTCGGCGAATGGGTTCAGTGCGAAAAAGATGCTGAAGGGCACGAGTGTGTGTGGTCCCAAGGGCGGCAATACCTCGACTGTATCCGCGCATCAAGCCCTAGGGGAGTCGAAATAAATGAGAGGGGAGAGGGGGAAGGACATGAGAGCATTTTAGACAAGATCAGATAAGATGAAGACGCGATTGATAAGATACAACGGATTTCAGTGGGTCCGCCGGGGCAACTACGGTATCCCTTTGGATGTGCGAAGGCGCCAACGAGGTTACGGGACCCACATCAGCGCTGGTACTTTAAAGCTACCTTTTCTAACCTTAGAATACACTGCTATTAGATGTAACTATTTGTACTAAAGAAGATTATAAGTGACTTAAGTTATTGCTTAGTTTTCCACTAAAAGCTAAGTACCTCCTATTTAGACTTAGTGTGATTGGCTCATTAGCCCTTTTGCGACCTCGTTGGCGCCTTCGCACATCCAAAGGGATGGCCGGCTTTAGCCTCCTGGCGGCTGGCTGCAGGCCTTGCGCCTCTCTTCCGTTTTCTCATCTAATCTCCACTACCTACTTCTCATTAGTCTGGGAGGTACTAGACATTAGTTTTGCCGGGCTGTTCCCTTTTCGTCATGGCTAGTGAAGGTATCGTTTCTTCTCGAAAACCCCCGTCAAGTATAGTGGGTCGTGGTAATCCCGAAAATGCTTTACCACCAAAATTGTTTCAAAGCATAGTGCTCTACAAAAGGATGCCCTCTGTTGGTTGCAGAGAGTCGCAGGCCATGCGGCCGTTGCAGTCACAAAAGTCACAAACGCGACAGAGGGCCTCGATTTTGGCCGCATCTTCCTGTTAGCTTCTGGGCCGCCAAGCCGCCAGCGCCGCGTCATGCTGACGGACCAGTCTCCGAGGGGCAGACAGAGACGAAGAGGGTCCAGCGACTGGAGAAGCAAGAGTGGGGCTGGTGGCTGTTGCCTCGTGCGTCGTTGAACACTCGCAGCAAGAGCGACGCAGCGCCAAGCGCCCAGCCTGTCTGCGGAAGCCGCGGACCCCGACCTCCAGGTTTTGTCCGTTGGCCAGGACTTCAGACCTCAAAAGTCTCGCCTGAGGTCTGGTCTGTCGGGTCACACATGTGTGCATTGTGCATCTAGATGCGTGTTTGCCTCGCACAAAAGGCGCCTGAAGAAGCATCCGCCAACGAAAAGAAAGCGGCTCTCCAGGCCGTTGACGGTGACACCATCTCTGGTGCGGACTCGGCGCCGCCTGCCGTTGCCTTTGCCTGCCGTGCCTGCCGTGCCTGCCGCTGCCTGCCTGCCAGTCGCGCGCTCGCACGCGCAACTTCATTTGCGGGACCCGGCTCCGACGCCGGTGGATGGGTGATAGTGAGGCCGGCAACAACTTGCTCGTCTTCTCCGTCCGCTCTGCTGGCCCCCGTCCGCCTTTGCCTCCTTCCCAGACGGATCATCGGACCGTCGCAGACATTTTTACAACCCGGGCGCATCCGGAAGAGAGAGCCATGCAGAACACGGCCCAGCATGGGCCGGGCGTCACTCGCGGAGCATATGCATCAGCGGCCGTCGACGATTCCAGCGGCCGACGAGCTGTAAGTGCCATTTGAATACTCGTGCCTCGCCCATCTCTCATCCATCACCAGTGTCGTCAGCTGCTGTCCTTGCTGTCCTGTTGTCCTGCTTGTTCTGGTTGCCAGTGTGCCTCCCGTATCGGCAGCTTTTGACCGGCATCGAGACTCTCGACCGCACGCTCCTCCGAGAGCTCGATGCGACCGTCTTTGTTGCCGGTCGTTGTTCCCCCTTCCTGCTCTTCCACACCTGTAACGACAATGACAATAGGAACAATGCGCTAACTGTGTCTCGACGGGTGCCTCAGTGTGATCAATGTCGGTTGAGAAAGGTACGTCATACTACTACGCTGCCCAGCGCCGATCCAGGGCGGCCGACATCGGGGTGACTCGGTCTTCAATCGTCGTCGTCGGCTTGCGCGGCAAAGCCTTGTTCATCCAATGTTGTCTTGCAAAGGGTCCATGACTTGAAAACGGCATGCCCTATGCCTGCGGTGCTCGGCTACGTGAGCCTCTCGTTTGGCGAACCTCTTCCTTCAACCTCCTTATCCGCCGTCCAACATCCATAACGCTGACACCTAGCCTTTTGTTAATCGGTCCATCTAGATTCGCTGCGATAAAGACTGGCCATGCTCGAATTGCCGCACCGCCAAGAGATCTTGCACCTCTACGGGGGTCGGTCAGCGGCCAAAAGAACCTCGACAACGGGTTCTCATTTCCTCACAATAGTGAGTCTCTTCTTGCAAGGTTGTTTTCTGCTTCTTCTCCCTTTTCTTTTTTCTTTTTCATTTTTTTCTTTCAATTTTTCCCCCTTCTCTTTTCCTTTCATAACACTGCCATATCCCTGCTATTCTTGTTCGAATCATTGAATGACGCGTCTATTTCGCTATCAATGTCATTAAGATCACCGTGGTGACAACGTGTGCCTACATGGGCCTCGAGCTGCATCTTCATCAATGCATATACGGGAATCCAGCCCTTCATCAAGTTGCTCGGAACAACTCGTCGGTAGACGCTAACATGCTGTCCCCTTTTTTCTCTCCTCCCGTAGTGAGAGAAAGATAGATTCGATCGAAAACCGCCTTGGAAATATTGAGCTTCTGCTTAAGAATATCGCCTCTCATTCAGCTCCTCTTCAATTTCAATTTGACCCAGGAGCACTGGAAAACACACCGCAAACAGGCAGCAGCAGTATCCCGACGGCTGAATCTACTGGCGACTATGAGACCAGCGACGATGAATCAGCGTATGGAGGCGACACGGCGCTGGTAGCTCACACCACATTTGCGAGCGAGTTCCTTGAGAAAGCGGTGAAGCGAACCTCTCTGCGAGAAGTTAGTCCAAAAATGGCGGCTGGTTTAACAAATCTGAGCCAGCTAGTGGAAATGCAGAAGCGTCGATCGATAAGTCATGGCCCGCGTTTTCCACTCCAGAAACCCGTTCCGCCAGGTGGAATCTCAAAGTTGCCTATGCCGCCCATGCAGGCCGTGGTAAGCCTATTGAAGCATGCCAAATGTATGTCTGTCGTGGACTAACAAGTCTCGCTCCTACACACACACACGCACACAAACACAAACAACAAATGCCATCGGCCGTCTGCTAACGCCATTGAAGCGTCACCGCCAACACTATTCACCATAATGTGTTCTCTCGTTGGGTTGTCAGACTTCACTTCACTATGTTGCAAAGTGTATTTCGCGACTGAAGACTTTTCCGATGCCACATTCATCATCGTCAACGCCATGCTCTACAACCTGTTCATGGAGCAGAACTCATTGGCGACGGATCCCACAGCACGAGACGAGTATCACGCCTATATGCAGCAGAGTCAGGCAAACCTAGAAACAGCCCTTGCCAATACCCACCTCTTCTTGGCGACGAAAGTCGAGAACGTCCAGGCACTTCTCCTAGGGGTAGGCCATTTTTTCTTTCCCTTGTCCCCCGTTCCTTTAAAATCCATTCATATTTGTGTAAGAGGTTTGGGGAGGGGGGGAGACGGAGGGAGAGGAAACCACATGGAATTAACAATGCCGTAGGCTCTTTACGCCGTGGATGTATCTCGACCTTCAGTCGCCTGGCAGCTAGCCTGCATGGCAGCTCAGCTCTGCCAAACTGGAGGCTATCATCGGTCCGATTTTCTGAAATATGACGCACCGGACACAGCCAGGCTGAAACGACTACTATTCTGGCACGTCTACACTGTTGACAAGGGTCTCGGTCTCCGACTGGGGCGCGCTCCGGTCATCCACGAGTGCGATATAGATATTCCCCGCGTCTTCGAATTCAGCGGCTTAGGACAGCTTGGGTCGTCGACAGTCCCCACGCTCTGGATCAAGATGAGCTATCTCCAAAGCCGGATTTACGAACAATTGTATAGTCCAAGCGCTCTGAAGAGCCCGCAAGCAGAACTGGTGGAGCGAGCAAGGGCCTTGGCAAGCGAGTGTCGCAAATTTGAAACGGAGGCCGATGTGGCTCGTGAGGAAACATATCAATATCTGAAGGCTGTCAACTCGTCTGATCTCGTTGATGTATTTCTACGTGGAGATGAAGTGCAATTCCAAGTCACATTAACGCTGGTCTATCGAGTCATACCTGCACCCCTCGGATCCATGACGCGGTTCTGTGACGAGTGTTTAGAGACTGCGCGCAAAGCGATCAAGGTTCATCAACAGTGCGCCAAAAAGTCCACCATAGGAGGGTACTTTCGGTCCATCTACATTCATTGGTAAGTCTGAGAGAGCCTCTATCACGGCCGACTTTTCCTCCTGTGATGTTGTCCGCTGAAATAACGTCTCACAATACGGACGAGACAGGAATCTTCTTTTGACACCCTTTGCTCCGTTCTTCGTCCTCTTTTGTTATGTCATCGAAACAGCATCGCTGGACGACCTGCGACTCCTTCAGGAATTTGTCGACTCACTTGACGAGGCAAGAGACGCGTCAGAGACGATTGACAAGCTCTACCGTTTATGTCAGGTCATGTGTGACGTGGCTGGCCTCTACGTCGAAGCCAAGGCCAAACAGCAACAGGACCACAATATGGCACCCATCGGGGACGAATTCGAAATGTACCTCAGCCAGTTGGGGTTCATGCCCACCGAGGACCAGACCATGGTCAACTCTAGTGGCAGCAATGGCACAAGTGGCTCTGCGACCCTCAGAAGCCAAGCGGCTCAGATTGCGGACTGGTTTTCCGGGAACCGAAACATGATGGGTCTCCTAGAAGAGGACTTGTCGCATATCGATTCGTACCGGTGGATGCAGCAGCAGCAGCAGCAGCAACAACGACAACAACTGCTACAGCAGCAACAGCAACAGCAACAGTCGCAAGCACAAAATCAGCAGCCGCTGGTACAACAGCCCGCCCAAATGTCTTGATGTCACATGCCGGCGTTCCTCCAGATCGAAATTGGTTTGAGCAGTTGACGCGCGTCGACAGCTTGGCCATGGCTGAAAAATGGAAAACGATGTAATGAATCAAAGGTTGCAATAGCAAAATCGCATGTCGCGCTTAGGGCAAAACTCGACATGCATTGTCATGATAAAAGGGCGTGTGATTTTCGTACTCGTAGTCGTGTATTGCAGCGGTTTCAGTCCGTCGGAACCCGAGGGTCGTACATGTCATAGCCCTCGTCATCCGTATCGCTTTCCACCAACGACTCCTTGACAAGACCGGGCTTGCCAGCAACGCTCCCCTCCATGGCGCCAACGGAAGCCTCGCCTGCAGACGAGGCAGCTTTGGTGGGCGCTTCTGACGCAGGGCCAAAGGCACTCTTGAATCCGCTCTTTTTGAACCCCCCCTTTTTGAAGCCGGCGCCAGCCGTAGTGCCGGCCGCTTCCTGGCCCGGCAGCTTGATGCTCACCAGCCCGTCGGCCTTGGCCTCGGCCTTCCTCGCGCGCGCACCTGCGTTGGGATCGCGCACCATGGCCTTCATATCCTTGAGGCGCTGCTTGTGGCTGTGGTCGTAGGACGAGAGATGGGCCTCGTAGTCGTTCATGCGAGAGTAGCCCTTGGAGCAGAGGCTGCAGTAGAAGGACTTTTGGGCCTCGCGGGCGGAGGATGTCTGCGCGGGAGGCAGCGTGTGGTGGCGCTGGTGGTTGACGGTGTTTGTTTTGTTTGTTTTGTCCAGTGGTTAGCCTTTGGGTCCACGGATGAGGAAGGGGGGGAAGCATACGGGAGGCATTGTGGTGGGTGAGGATGGTTCGCGGGAATGCGCCGTGGGTGAAGGAGCGGGATGCTGGCTGGGACAAGAGGGTGATGGCGAGCTGCCGATGATGCTTTGCGGCAAAGTATGTATCTTGCACGTTGGCTCCGTGGCACCAGTGACGAGTTGGCTTGGCGCGCAGCCACGTGAGTTTGGACGCAGCCGGCCAGGCTCATCCTCGGCTCGTCCTCCCGCCCGCCCGGCAGCTCTACGCGTCCTCCCTCCTCCCTCCTCTCGTCGTGCTCCTTGATCGACGACCTCGGCCGACGATCCCAGCACATGGCTCTCGCCTCGCGATGAACACAACCAGTGGGCAGGGCCGGCACGGCACGGCGTCCCCGGATGCGCCGGGCACGCTTCTCGAGCTCGACCCGTCGCCGATGGACAGCCCTTCGATTGCCAGCCTTGACAGCGACGTCCTCGTGTCGGACGACTCCGAGGACAGGGACCTTTTGCAGGGCGGCCGTGGGGGCTTTCTGGTGCGCAACTCGACGGTGTCGGGTGGCACGACGGGGGCGCCCGGCTTGAGTAGCCATGGAGGGCGCAGTGCCATATTCTACTGTGTGTTCTCTCTTTTTCTCTTCTTTTCTGTCTTTTGTGTGTGTGTGTGTGTGTGTGTGTGTTTTGTCTTTATTTCAAACATGGAACCATGCCACGTGACGCATGCGCACCATGTGCTTACGAGGAAAACTCACGGTGCAAAGAGGCACGACAAGAAGCAAAGAACAAGAAGGTGGAACTGACGGCTCGGCGTATAGTAACCCGTCTGCAGAAATACTCGTCG
Source organism: Claviceps sorghi (assembly GCA_018360135.1). Classification (NCBI taxonomy): domain Eukaryota; kingdom Fungi; phylum Ascomycota; class Sordariomycetes; order Hypocreales; family Clavicipitaceae; genus Claviceps; species Claviceps sorghi. The sequence goes on along the minus strand of SRPV01000954.1, from coordinate 825 downwards.
TACGCAATGGGCATCTTCACCGGCCTCCACCTCGCAAACGTGTCTCTCATCCCAGCCATGACGCGCACGGTCCCCAGCTCGGAAACGTTCCTGCTCATGGCGCGCGAGATATACCAGACGCCCCTCGCGGAGCCCATCGTCGTCTTCCTCCCCGTGCTGGCACACGTCGGGGCCGGGGTGGCGCTCCGCCTGCTCCGGCGGTGGCAGAACATGAAGCGGTACGGCGGCCGCACGCCTGGACTCCACGCGCTGGAGCAGCTGCGGGAGTCGCTGGCGGGCGAGGCCCGTGGCGGCGGCGCCGTGCGGCTCTGGCCCCGGCTGAGCTGGATAGCCATCTCGGGCTACGCGCTCACCGCGTGCTACGGCGCGCACGTGTTTGTGAACCGGGCGCTGCCGCTGCTCGTGGAGGGCGACGGTTCGGATATCGGGCTGGCGTACGTGGCGCATGGGTTTGCGCGGCACCCGCTCGCGTCGTGGGTTGGGTATCTGGCGCTGCTGGGCACGGCGGGCGGACACATGGTCTGGGGGATGGCCAAGTGGCTGGGCTTGGCGCCGAGCACGAACAGCTGGATGGGGGAGAGGGGTGTCATTGCCGCGGACAAGAGGACGAGGAGGGCGAGGCGGAGGGAATGGCTCGGTGTTCATGGCGTGGGTGTTGGCTTTGCCGTCTTGTGGGCGGTCGGCGGACTTGGTGTTGTCGCGAGGGGGGGTCTTGCCGAGGGATGGGTTGGCAAGGTGTACGATGCGTTGTTTGAACATGTTGGGCTGTAGGTTTTTTTTTTTTTTCTTTCCTTTTTTCGTCCTCCTTGGGCATGAGGTGGTCAC
>SRPV01000953.1:0-12097 GCA_018360135.1 Claviceps sorghi | reverse complement strand
AAAAAAAAGCCCGTGGGTTTTCAGAGAGAATCCAGAGTAGCCATAAATCTGCCGACAAAATATGTACAATCGAGCACGGGTGCGGTTCCCAAGTCAGAGACTCACCGGAGAGAAAAACCCTGTGATCAGCTTGGATGAATTCAATTGCCAATTGAGAATTGACGAGGAGTCGGGGCGGTTGCGTTGGCTGCAACACCAGTCTGGTCTGGTCGTGTGCCTTTGATGCTTGGCTTGAGGCAAGGTGTCACCAAGCTCGGTATGTAAGCCCCTAATGTTACCTCCCGGGTCCCCGAGTCCCCTGTACATACGCACCCGACGCCAGTTTGGCTCTTTTGCGGAGGCCTGGAGCGGCTTTCAGGCGACCTGGACCCTCCAGTCCAGTCCAGTCCGGCCCAGTCCGTGGCACTATTGTCGTCCAGCGCGCACATGTGGAATGTGGAGACCTGTACTGTACTGTACTGTACTGTGCTGTGCTGTGCTGTCACTGGTCTGGTAATGCTGTCCACCGGTCGGCTCATCGAGGCTCAGGCTGGCACGCGAGGACCGGACAACATCATACAAGACACCCGCCTCCAAGTACAATATACTTTAAGTATTCGCTACTGATTGTGCTAGGGCGTTTCTTGACATCTCTCCGGGCAACGAAAACCTGGGCACGGCATGCACGGTCGAAACCACATCATCAAGTGAGTCGACATCGACATTCAATTGCGTTGCATTGTATTATGCGAGCTGATGCAAGCAGCTGCTAGGCTTGTCCGGCCCTCCTCTCCGAAGCAACCACCATCGTAAATGCAAAATCTCTAACCGCCGCCATGAATCCATGAAAACGCCCCAAGCCTCCCCAAAATCGGAAAGGGAAATACAACAGGCCACTGCATGCCCCCATCGGCGCCGAAACTCCTGTATCTGGAATCTCCAGACTATGAAAACAGGAAAAGAAGGGGGGGAAAAACGAGTCAAAACATCATCAGATCATCCACCGTCAAAACACCCAGCAGTACGCTGACTGCGCGGGCAAATATTGGTCGTCATGCTGCGCTCCGGTGCGAGTTGGTTCGCTGTCCCTCCGTCCTCTTTCAAACCATAGCGACAACGCTGCTGCCTTTCTTGGCTTCCATTTCTGCAACAAATTGTGCGTACCGAGACTTCTTGTTGTGAATACCACACTCGGTCTTGGCCTTGCCCTTCCATCGGCCGGCACGCTCATCCTCGCCCTCCTTGACCGGCGAGGTTGAGTGCCAGTCGCCGATGGACTTGTACCCTTGGTCGAGTAGGGCGTTGTACGGCACCTTGTTCTCCTTGATGTACTCGTTGACTTGTGAGAAGGACCAGGCGGCCATGGGGTTGATCTTGATGACTTTTCGCTCTTCATCCAGTTCAATAATGGGAATGGACCCTCGGGCAGCACCTTGTGAGCGACGGCGTCCATTCAACACAGCCGTAACCTTGAGCTCTTCGTAAGCTCGCTGGAGAGGCTCGACCTTGACAATCCAGTCGTACATCTCGTCGGCAGTATCCCACAGCTTCTGGCCATACGTCTCTTCAAACTGCTCAGCACTTTCCATGCCAGCAGGTCGGAAGATGTTGACGGGTACATTGGGATATCTGGCCTTGACACGGTCCACCAGCTCATACGTCTCCTTGAAGTGATACAAGGTGTCGAGGAAGATGAGCTCGACAGGTTTCGACTCGGGGTTCTCATCCTGAATCTTGGAGAGCATGTCCATGGTGGCCAGGCCCGTCAACCCGAATGCCGTGGATTGGAACAAGTTGGGAAACATGATCTTGCAGAAGCGCAGGATATCCATGGGGTGCATGGCCTCCATCTGCTTGTTGAGATATTCGACATGAGCCTTTGTCAAGCTGACATCGGGTCGAGAAGGCTCATCCGGCGTGTAGTCCGACTGTCCTGAGGCGTATCCAGATTCTGGGTCGGACTTTTCCGACGTCAGTGTCGACGGGAGGGTGTGGTAGTTTGCCATGATTGAAGATGTTGTTGCGGACGAACGGGCGGAGGGATTTTGGAAAAGCGCGCTTCTCAGGGCAGGGAAAGAGGAACGTTGAATGTTTCCTTCTCCCCAAGTTTCCTGTCTAGTGAATTGAGACCGGTGCTTGGTTTTTATGGTGCGTGGTCGATATGTACGGTTGTCAGTTTGTTGCGGAGGTTATGGCTGCTGACTTGTTGTTGGAAGGGTCTGGTTGAATCGAGTCCTGACAAATCAGAGAAAGCAACAACTGAGAATCAGAGCCGACGGACCGTGTCACTATTAGTGGATGAACCGGTAGCACAGAAACCGGAGGAATAATTCAAAACGCAACAAGGCCGGTCTGAGTCCGGTGGTCTGTATGTATGTATGTTTTTGGGGGAAAGAGACCGCGTAGGAAGGAAGGAGGGCTCATCCCCTAGATAATTTGCGCCGTACGAACAGACCAGACTGTACAAGCATTAGGACACACTTCATGGCGAGGTCAATTCCTCTTGATTCCATCATTCCTCGCCCCAGTTCACCGGGGCGGGTTGCAATGTGCAAGCGTCAGCGTAGGGGGCTCTGCGTCTAGGACCGATCACGACATCGACGCCATTGCTTCCGCGATGTTGGTGCGCGCGGTGTGATTGGTCCATGTCGGGCGGGACTTGACGTGCCTTGGTAGCGGCTACCTGGACAGCCCTCTTCTGGCTCCACTCTTCCCAGGTACTCGCTACCCGCAAAGTCTCCGTGTCTATTTTCTGGGGCTCGCATTAGAAATCGCTTGCTCCGAAGCATTGCTCGGAGTTGGCGATGACCTCATCGCCAAGGCACCCTCCAGAATATGTACAGTACATACATCAAGTGGGCGTACAGCATAAGGAGGAAAAGAAGACGACGCAACGGCGGGCTGATGGCCGAGGCGCCGACGAGCCGACGAGCCGCGGAGGTCAACCGAAGACGCCACGCGCACGCCCGTGACGATTCCCGACCCTTCTCACGAGTCACGGTTGCCGGTAACCCGACAAATCGGGGCTGTGGCCGAACCAAATTTCCGTCAGCCAGATGATCTCACTTGCTCGCATCACCCAGGGATGATGGACGTTGACGATTGCGTCGGCTCGTCGGCTCGTCGGTATCGTGCGGGAGTCGGGGGAGCGGCCCGACTGCCGCAGCGAGCCACAGGCAAATGCAATGAAACTGGAATGCGGGCCCGTCTATTTCTGATTCCCGCTCATTCTGCTGATTTTGCTAATTGGATGGCGGGAGTTGGCGTGCGCTTTGTCGCGCTCTTTTTGGTTTGAACCATTGCGATCGTCGTGGACTCGTGGCCAACAATTTGGCTGCTCCAGGGTATGAGGCTAATAAGGGTTTAAATTTTGTGCACCAGCAGTAAAGAAACGGGCGGGGTATCGCGCCCTACACTCTACATGGGTACACGGTTCACGGCTCGCAAGCGGGCCTTTTTTTTTTTTTTTTTGGCGGCCGTTTCGGGGGAAATAGTGACCGGACCACGGATTCAAGACCGGTGTTTTTTTCCTTCCTTTCCATGTACAGTGTATGTATACCACGCGGCAGGCCAGATGGCTTAAGTACCTAGGTATCGTCAAGGAGTACTTACCCAGTACGTAAGGTAAGTAAGTACCTGGGAGTACCAGGTGCCTGGTGCCGATGGACGAACTGGCCGTGCTTGGACGTCGAGACAGTCCTCGGTAGATGTCCCATCCTGGCATATTAAACTCATATAACAAAAGAAGTATGCCTACAGTACACACGCGTTACACCAGACACTATGAGTACACATAATGCACAATGAGGCTTTGTTCGACCATGATGGCGGGGCCGTCGGCTGTCCAACCAGTCCAACCAGTCCAATCAGTCCAACCCAGCCCAGAAAAACATCCAACCCATCAAATCAGCCATCAGCCCGCTCACGGCTTGCCAGCAGAGATGCATTTTCCCGTTCAACCACGCAGCCACGCAGCCACGCAGCCACGCAGCCACGCCCAACAACCGTCCCAGACATAGTCTCCGGAGCGCCTGTTTGTGGAAGGCTGGAAACGCCGACATCGCCGACGTCGCACCAACAAGTTTTTTCCTGAGCTGAGGTCGAGTTCTGGCCCGGCATTGGAGCTGTCTCGCGCCAAAACCGCCGCACGGTCAAGTGTCAGCCCACTCTTGCCAGGCTTCACGGCGTGGGCAACGGGCTCATTTATCGAGGTTCCCTCTTTGCAACGCACCGCGTGCGCCTTGGCTCCGTTCCGCCTCGTCCGCCTCGTCCGCCTCGTCCGTCTTGTCCGTCTTGTCCGCCTCGTTCCCTTCCGATCGTCCAAACACCATGGCTGATACCGCCGGTGCTCGCAAGCAAAACGCGCCTCGTCCACAGATGACGACGGGCATGCGCACAAGCTCCTACCTGCGCGACCACCAGCAGTACAGAGCCTCCAGGGTGCCGGACCAGCACCATGGTATCGACGACGTGATTGAAAGCAGGCCTGCGCCCAATTCGGTTTCTCCAAAGCCCATCCTGCCCTTTCGGGGTGTTCCCAACGATGAAATGCCCGCAACCATCGTGGACAGCGGCGTCAACCACAGCCTTTCGCATCCAAACTGTGCCCCTTCGCCAGGAACGGCGTCCGACCGACTCGTGGCTACCCTGTTCTACAAGGTCCCCTCCGGTGCTTCTTCCTCGAGTCAACATCGCGCAGTCGGTCCGTCAGACAGCCACGAGGTCTTGCCTCCCAACATGGCACCAACTACAAACATGGACGACTTCCCCCTCGAACCTCCCACGCAGGAATCGGAACAGTTGGACCACATCTACGGCTCCTACATTTCTCCCTTGTGCATCGCCTCATTCTTGCATCTCATGTCCACTTTTCCTCTACCGCTGGGAGCGACCGAGCCGCATTCGTCCCACAGATGCCTTGACAATCCGGACACTCCTCGTATCGTTGAGCTTACTCTCTCACCGGCCCCCTCCTCCGACTATCTGAGCTTGTCCGATCTGCGAAAACATGAAATGATCTATCGCTTCGAACAAGAATGGAACGTCGACGTCGTTCTCCAACGGGATTTGGTTTGGCGGAGAAATCCTCGCCTCGTCGTCTTCGATATGGACAGCACGCTCATCACTCAAGAAGTGATTGAGCTCATGGCCGAAACCATCAAAGACCCGCCGGACTTGGCCGTCCGGGTTGCAGACATTACGCACCGGGCCATGATGGGCGAGTTGGAATTCGATGCCTCGTTCCGTGAGCGGGTTGCCCTCCTCAAAGGCGTCAGCGCATCGGTTTTCGAAGACCTGCGCAGGATCCTTGACGTCACGCCTGGCGTTCCCGAGCTGATTAAGGCGCTCAAACGTCTCGGTGTAAAGACTGCCGTGCTCTCTGGGGGATTCCAGCCCCTCACCGGCTGGTTGGCCGAGACGCTAGGCATTGACTACGCCGTTGCCAACCAAGTCGTCATCGAGGATGGCAGGCTGACGGGAGAGACCAAAGGCAAGATTGTCGGCAAGGAGCGAAAGCGAGATCTTCTGGTCGAGATCGCGGCCAAGGAGAAGATTGAACTGGCGCAAGCGGTGGCTGTCGGAGACGGAGCCAACGACCTGTTGATGTTGGGCGAGGCTGGCTTGGGAGTGGCGTGGAATGCAAAGCCTGTGGTGCAAATGGAAGCGGATGCGAGGTTGAACTCGAGCAGCATGTTGGATCTGCTGTACTTGTTTGGTTTCACGGCGGAGGAGATTCGCATGTTGACGGCATGAGATGCGTTAGAGGGCGTTTGGGAACAGGGGAAGTCAGGGAGCAGGTTCAGTACCACAGCGAAAATAGTTTGTTTTGAGCCTTCGCATTTGCAACTTCTTTTTTCAGGTAGGACTACGGGTAGGTAGTAGAACAACTCACGCATCTAATGGTTCACAGCTCCCATCTCCCAGATAACTTTACACTACTCTCTTGCGCCTTGGGTCCTCTCATCCCCGGCAATCCCCATCTTCACACTTTTCTCCCCACCCCCGTCCCATCTTCTCACACCTAGGTTTTCCCTCCCATCTCTCCACCGACTTTCTGACACGCATCGATGGCGACTAAACAAGGGGGACGTCGTCGTGCCCTCACTCCCCCATTTTCGAAGGGGAGACAAATGAAAGAAAATCAAGAAAAGAGGCGGCAAAGCCCAGTCTAGGGATATCCCTCCTTGCCCCACTTGTTGTACTTGTCGTGCATTTCCCGGGGCAGAGTCACGTTGGGAACGACCACGGCGTTCAGGGCACTGGGTGCGTCCTTGGGGTCGGCGTTGGGATCACCGCCTGGGTGGTACTTGTATTTGCCCGTGGCGTCACCCTCCCAGGGCATGCCGTCTTTGGCGATGGAAACGGGGTTCTCGGAGGTGGACTTTGTGGGAGTGCGGCCTGTGAAGGTTGCGGTGGGTTGTCAGCGAGGTGTTTTTATTCCCCCTGGTCGTCCTGTTCATTTCCTTGTCTTTTCCTTCAACCTGTTTTTCTTGGCCCATCTTTTCCTACAACGGGTTCTTTTGTCCTTTCGTACCGAAGTAGAAGCCTGCGCCGCCGAGGGCAGCCACCATGACGGCACCCAGAATCTGCCAACCCTGTTAACTTGCATGTTCTTTTCGGGTAAGGGTATGCTTGTTACGAGGCAAGGAAAGGAACGCTCGACGGGAGATTTGCAGCTGTGGCTGCGTTGCCGCGATCGAAGGAGAAATGTGCAGAGAACCGGGCCGGGGGGGGATGGGGGGAGATCGCGCATGAGAGTCGTGACGCACCAATGTCTCGGGGTTTCGCTTGCTCTCGGCCTTGAGGTTCTCGTTTTGCAGCCGGCGAGCAGAGGTGGTGAAGAAGCGGCGGGCGATTTGTGAGGCCATTGTTGCGCACGAGGTGTGTCGTGGTGGGAATGATTCTTTCTTGTTCCTTTTTGGCCAGCGACTCGGGTCGTTGTCGTTTGTTTCAGGCGCCTGATGGAGAGGAGAAGAGCTGTGATGTGTTTTCCGTCGTATGATGCGGCTTAGTTGGGGTTGTGTTGTAGCGTATGATTGGTCAATCAGAGGGGAGGCGGATCATAGATATCACGTGAACGATTGTGGGTCTGCCGTCGCTGGCTGGGAAGACGTCATGAGGTGGGTAGCTTTCCATTCTTTTCTTTCACTCTTTCATTTTTATTTTCTTTTTTCATGATTATTCCATCTGGGGGGACTCGGTGTGCTGATGACATCAACCATAACGGTATGACATCACCACAGGCAGCTAGGTCGCCGGAACTGCCGCTCTTCACAATGGGCATTTCCGTGGGGGTTTTGATGACGAGGCCGTGCGGCGAAGAGAGTTTGCTGTTGGCCCTTTTGGCGAGGGGCTGAGAGGAGAGGGTTGGAGGCCAAGACAGAGAGACCAGAGGGAGGTGGACATGCTCGCAGGTGCGGGCGGCAGATTCGCAGAGATGAGAATTCCGCGTTGCATGTCACTCACTAGGCGTGGTCGACCGCTCGATACCAGACCAGACCAGACCAGACCAGAGTCGGAGACTCGGAGTGCAGGCAATGCGCGGGCAAATGCCGGAAGCCATTTGGAGCAACAAAGCCTTTTAGCCAGATGGCTCAACAGCTGGCAGAACGGCTAGAAGCCCAGCAGATGGCTGGCAGGGAACAGCGCCCGCTTAAGCGGGCCTGGCGTCCTGCAGGAAATCGGCCAGGCCGAGTCGACGCATGGCATTTGGCATTTTGTTGACAGGGCCGGGCTTGCGCATGCATGTGGGCTAATTTCAATTTCACGACGTGGAGGCGCTGGGCCACCAGTTGACCCGTGGACCGTTCGGGCGCGGCCAATGATGCTGACTCAGCTGGAGCTGCCAGCCAACACGGCACCAGGCCAGACATCCATTGGACACAGCCAGGCCGGCCCCTGTCCAGCTGGCAGCCACATGTGCAGCGCCGTCATCTGCTCTCTAGGCACGTAAGTACCTAGGAGGTAAGTACTTGGTACTGTCTGGCAGGAATCAGCCAGGAGGCATCCCGGCCATCACATCACATTTGCCGCGATTCTCGATTCTCGATTCTCGATTCTCGATTCTCTCCCTTCCCTTCCCTCGCGCACCCAGCTCCTTGCTCGACACACATCGTCGCCGTCCGGCCGATTGCTTTTTGCTGCTTTCCTCCGACCCCCTCCTCCCGCTCCCTCTCCCTCGCCTGTGCCCGCTCCGGCACTTCCTTTCTTCTCCTTACTTGTCGCCGCCTCAAGTACCTCCACCTGCCTGCCTACCTAAGTACTAGCCTGCCTACCTACCTACCTACCTACCTACCTAAGTAGGTAGGTACCTACTTGTACCTACTTACTCACCTAAGCACCTGCCTTCCCACCTGCTTAGACACCTACTAGGAACCCGGCGTTAAACGTGTGTGCCTGGCTCTTCGTTTTGTCTGATAAAACTTCTGATCCGTTCGGTCCACACGCCGTCTCCCTTCCGTTGCCCTCTGACCTCTTTCTGTCCATTCCAGCCTTTGTCCTTTGATCTTGCTCGACTCTCTGCGCACACCGGCTCGATTCTCTCTTGCAAAGTCCTACTGGTCCTTTTGTTCCCATTTCCCACTTTCCCACTTTCTCACGTTGACCGCGATACCTCGATACAAGATTGCTTCATCGCACTCGATCTGACCTTTTTTTTGGCCGCGACACGACTTTCCTTTGAGATTCCCCCCGACAAATTTCATGTAGGACGACATTTCGCAGAGTCACGACATACCGCTCAGACGCCAAAAATTGCAACCTATTTTGCACGTTTGTGCGACGTTCGATTCTCATTGTCTGCTGCTACGGATCGTCAAAAGTCACCGTTTAATTGCTTGGCCACGACAGCATAGTCGAGCATGCTGTAACGTCGATTAGAAGACTATATCCACTGACGACTATATACTATGCGTCGACAGGATTCGGTCGACAGGCCACTGTCACCGGGTGACAGTGCTGGTCCGCCTGCGCGGCATCATGTAAACACTCATCCACGGCCTGCGAGTGTCGTCTCTTCTCGCATCAGCGATGTCGGCGGCGATGATGAGCGTGGAGCCAGATATCCTTCTCAAGCGCAGACCTCCGCGACGATCTCACGTCCTGGTACTGCCATGACCGTCGCCTCGTCCAAGGCAACTAGTAGAAGACTGAGCCAAGCAGGGCGGAAAGGAAGCACGGCCGGACTGCAGCCAAACAGGGGCAGCGTTGCAAGCACGACAGCGTCAGGGAGAGCACCAGTTCTGACAACGAAAAGCCACGCCCCTGCCCTGACATCAGGTGCATTTTTTCGACCGATGAGCTCGCAGAAGCTCCAGGCCCAGCGAGCATCTGTCCCGAGACTGATCCCTATGAACCAACAATTACAGCCTCCGCAGACTAATATTGACGATGACCAAACGGATATGGGAGGTAGTGTCATTGACGGCGTGCCGGGCGATAACTTCAAGTACCGGGTCCGTCCGAAATATAAACAGAGCGGAGCCGATAGTGGCATGCGACCTCCTCCATCTCGCGGCACCGAAATGACGGACCACGAAATGTTTGGTCGCATTTCCGCCAACCCAAGCCCGTCTTCAGGCCATCACCACACTGCTGGCAGCATCTCTGATAGTGTCCGACCGCTGCAGAACAAATCTGGCCAGCATAGTCAGAACTTGCACATCAAGGTGGACAAAGGTTGCGGTTACCGAGACATTTCTGGAGTTCCTAGCCCTACCAAGTCAACCAGGTCCTTTCGTTCCACTTTCCTCATGCCTGGCAATCAGCATAGTCGGAACAGAAGCAGGGAAGGCGCCGAGAAGCTTTCCTCTACGGCATCGTCACCGCGGTTTGCTCGGATGGACTATCACTCCCCATCTGACCCAAGGCCCTCCGTGCCTGTGCATCGTGAGGAGAAGTCGAGCACCGCCAAAGTTCACCAGTACTTTGAAGGCAACACCGTCTTCTGCTTCGGCGGCAGATGGCAGAATACAAAGCATACGCCGATCAACGTTGCGACTGGACTGTTTCTGGTAGTCCCGTGCGCCCTCTTTTATGGATTTGAGGCGCCGTGGCTTTGGGAGAACATCTCGCCCGCCGTTCCCATCACCTTTGCGTATTTGACCTACATCTGCCTGTCTTCGTTTATTCATGCCTCTGTGTCAGATCCTGGGGTAAGTTGAATTGGAAACCCCTCGTGAATTCCGGTTTCGGTTTCGGTTTCTTTTTTTCTTTTTTCTTTTCTTCTTTTTTCTTTCTCTCTTTTAGCCTTTAGTTCTGTATTGCTTACCTACGTGCTTTTTTCTTTCTTTTTTCTTGGAGATGCAAAATTCTGACTGTTAGCCCATAGATTCTTCCACGAAATCTTCATCAATTTCCGGAACCAGCAGACGACGATGACCCCCTGCGCTTGGCCCCTCCCACGAATGACTGGACACTGATCAAATCGACAGAGTCCACCGCGGCAGCCATGGAAGTCCCCGTAAAGCACTGCCGGACCTGCAACATTTGGCGCCCTCCGCGTGCCCACCACTGCCGTCTGTGTGACAACTGCGTCGAGGGCCATGACCATCACTGCGTGTGGCTCAACAACTGCGTGGGCAAGCGCAACTACCGCTATTTTTTTACATTCGTCACATCTGCCACCCTATTGTCGGCGTATCTGATCGGCGCCAGTCTGACGCAGATTCTCGTTCACATGCAACGTGAGGCCATCTCCTTCGGCGAGTCCATCAACGACTTTCGAGTATCGTTTGCCCTAGTCATTCTCGGCCTTTTGTGCTCCGTTTACCCCGGCGGGCTCATGGGCTATCACTTGTTTCTCATGGCACGCGGAGAGACCACCCGCGAGTTTATCAATTCGCACAAGTTTGTCAAGCAGGAACGGTTTAGGACTTTCAGCCAGGGAAACTGGCTCAGGAATTTGATTACTGTGCTTTGTCGTCCGCGATCACCGACGTATTATCAATTTAAGGGCAAATACAAGGCAGGTGATCAGCGCCTGGGCATCGACTACAATAAACAGCCGCGACAGAATCCATCAGGGCTCGAAGGACTTGAACTGGAGCATGTGCCTCCCGAAACATCAGCCAGCTTCCAAGGACCAGCGACACTGCAAAGCCAGCGCAGCAGATAGTCGTTGTCACTGCTAAATGAACGCCACGTGCTCCTACCTTTTAGGCTCTCTCTCTTCTCCGCGTTTTTGAGAGCAGTGCGCATCAGAAGCCTCTCGGTCTTCCCACCACTATTGCCATACTTCAACTATTACTATTATTTTTGGTTTTTTTTTTTAATTCCATTTTCCTGCCTTTTCTTCCCCATCCCCCAGGCGCAAGGAGTAACCTACGAATGGATGGGAGCGACGAACGAAAAACAAAAAAAACAAATTAATTTTCACTCACTGCAGACCCCAGTGGAATAAGCTATATTATAATGTGTTCTTGTTTATTATATACCCTCGACGCTTTACCATTCTTGGGCAAATAAGGCGTCTTTTTCCTTTTCTTTTTCCTGTCTTTTTTTTCCTGTCTTTTTTTTTTTTTTTTTTTTTTTTTCTTTTTTTCACTTGTGGCAGCGAGAGGAGCACCACTGCTTGTTTGTCGCCTGTTTTCTGCTTTGAGCGTGGAGAACGGATGTATTTCTTCTTTGGGGCATGTACCACTATGTAGAATTTCAGCGCTATTTGATGTATGTATGTGTACGCGTGTGTGCGCGCGTGTGTGTATGTTGAGCAGGGCGCTGGTGTCCAACTTTCAATGAGGATCAATGGGTGACGCCACGTGCTCCAGGGGGGAACCCATTGTCTACCGACCAGATGCGGAAATCGATGTGGAAGTCTGGACAGAACGGAGAATAGGCGGCAGGGTCAAAGATTTCGTGGCGTTTGTGGCCATCAAAGGGACCAAAAGGCCCGGAGGAAAGGGGCAGGGACGGTGGGTCGTAAGTAACTCTAAAACGGTCTACACAAAAATTCTATGGCAGATTGTTCGGAAGTACCTAAACCTTACTGTACGTATTGTTGACCCCTCATGGCTGGGGCGATAAGAAATTTTTGGAAGCGGCAGCACCTTGGATAAGGGGAGGGGTAAGGGGGATTTTGAGGGAGGGCGCTAAGATTACAATCCCGCCCCCCCCCCCC
>SRPV01000952.1:0-12131 GCA_018360135.1 Claviceps sorghi | reverse complement strand
GAGGAAAAAAAAAAAAAAAAAAAAAAAAAAAAAAGAATGAACCAAAGGTTGTGTGTACGTCGCAGATGGGCGGGCACGAAAAAGAAAACAAATATCTCCGGTACTGGGAATCGAACCCAGGGCTGCTCGGTGAGAGCGAGCGATGTTAGCCACTACACCATACCGGATGATGCTGTTTGTTGATGTTCGTGGTCTTAATTTTTAATACAAGCTAAGCATTAGTCCCTGAATGGCGTTTGTCCACCCAAAAGGACTTTGATGCGTCGTCGGTTTCGCAAGCTTTAACACTTTGTCGTCGACATATGATGGAACCGCCTGTGATGATTAGAAAGTCCTCACACCCATTTCACCGTGTTAGCACCAGGTTCAATACAGCTGCGGCATGAGCACTGCACATGCCCGGGCACATGCATGCGGCTCATGTGCTGACTGGTGCTAGCTTGAGCCCTGTTCCAACCCCGCGGCGGGGCATTCCAGGTCATGGCCAGCGGGTGACGGGCATTGATATCATCAGCCTGCACCGAACTAGCCTCGTGACGACACCCGGGCTGTCACTTCCCGCCATCCGCCAGCCTGCACCAAATACCTCCGCATCAGTCTCAACGCTCCCTCTTACTCGATGTCGAGGCATAGTTATCCGCACCAAGGCCCTCTTCCACGTCTCTCAACCATCTTGATTACCGATCGTCAAAGACAACGAACCACCCTCCCATCAAATCCGAGTCTTACCGTTCGCGAAGCATCCCTCCGCGACTCACGAGCTCATTTCCCCTTGGAAGAGAACGCAGCCTCCCGACGGCCACCGCCCCGTGACAAGATTTACCATGGCCCTACCGCTGCAGTTCGCGACCTTCACCTCGGAGATCGAGCTGCCGTTCTATTCTGCGCTTTTCGCCTCCAAGCTCGACTATGACAAGCTGGATGACTCGGCGAGAAATGTCCTCGGCCTCTACGAGCCTAGGGTAGAAGAACCGCAGGCCAGCTGCAAGATGCAGATTCTAGGAAATGCTCTGACGAGCCAAACGTGAGTTCTGGCTTCTCGCGTCCCAAAGGACAAAAATAATCTACCCCCCTCCCTCCCCTTTTTGGACGTGTCGAGTAGTAACATGCCGAGGTTTACTAAAGCGCTCCTCTTGGAATCGCTCGAGGAGAAGGCATCATCAAGAATGTCAATACCTTGGAAGACTTCAAGAATATGGATAAAGCAGCTATGATCAAGACGGCCGGAAGACAGGTACCTCTCCGTTCCAGTACCTTTTGCTTTGTGTTTGATGTGCCCAGATGACGTTGTCTTCTCTTCTTCTTCCATTTTTTTTTTCTTCCGGTAACGGGTCATCTAGATATGGGACGCGATTAATGATGGAACCATCTACTCCGTGCCGTCTCTCTTATCCTCTTTCGTCATGCTCTCGTATGCCGACCTGAAAAAATACAAGTTCACATACTGGTTCGCTTTTCCGGCATTACACTCAGACCCGCCGTGGAAACGAACTGGACCTAGTAAGCGCTTCAGCGCAAGCGAAAGCACGGCTCTCGTCGACAGAGTGGGAACATGGCGCTACAGCGTGGATAGTCGTGAGCACGGCTTCTTTCTTGTCAAAAAGGTCCGCGGTCCTGGGCTGGAAAGTGAGGATAAGGAGATGGCGGATAAATTGACATTTCGGTGGGAGGTGGCATCGTTGCGACGGTTCGAAGATGGCTTCTTTCATGACGTCCCCGAGGAGGACCGCTATGTGGCGTTTGTAGACCCGTCTACGTACGTCGAGGGCCCGGGATGGCCGCTTCGAAACCTTTTGGTTCTCATCCGACAACGATTTTGCCTACAAAGGATCAACATCCTCTGTTATAGAGACACCTGGGCCCGAAGACACGAGGCCAAGAGCATTGTGCTGCCCATCGAGATGGATGTCCTCGAGAAGATGGAGCTGACAGAGATGCCGAAGGTCACGGGCTGGGAACGATCACGAAATGGCAAGCTGCAAGCTCAGCTCGCCAATCTGGGCGAGTATATGGACCCAGCAAGACTGGCAGATTCGTCAGTCGATCTGAATTTGAAGTTGATGAAGTGGCGTCTCGCTCCGGACTTGGACTTGGACTTGATCAAAAATACGAAATGTCTCCTGTTGGGCGCCGGAACTCTGGGGGGATACGTGTCAAGAAACTTGCTAGGCTGGGGCGTGAGGAAGGTTACGTTCGTGGACTATGGGCGTGTTTCATATTCAAACCCCGTACGCCAACCTCTTTTCGAGTTCAGCGACTGTACTGATGGTGGGCGACCAAAAGCCGAGGCAGCAGCAGCCATGCTGAAGCGCATCTACCCGGGCGTGGAAAGCGAAGGGCACTCCATATCTGTGCCCATGCTGGGTCATCCATTTACGAATGAGACGAGGACCAGAGCAGAGCTGGAAAGGCTTGAGAAGCTGATCGAGGCTCACGATGTTGTCTTCCTGTTGATGGACACGCGCGAATCACGATGGCTGCCCACCGTCATTGGAAAGGCTCGCGGCAAGATTGTCATGAATGCTGCTTTAGGATTCGACTCGTACGTTGTTATGAGACATGGCTCGGAGACGACGGGCCATGGTCAAGCACCACTAGGCTGTTACTTTTGCAACGATGTCGTCGCGCCAGCCGATGTATGTGTTTTACCAGCGTCCATGTATCATGGGCAGAGTCACTGCCAATGTTCCTCGTCTAAAGCTGACATTTCCTCCACCCACAGTCCATGAAAGATCAAACGCTCGATCAGCAATGCACGGTCACTCGGCCAGGCGTCGCAGCCATCGCTTCGGCACTCCTCGTGGAACTGCTCACCAGTCTCCTACAGCATCCTCTCGGCAAAGACGCACCGGCACCGCAGCCCACGCCAGGAAACGTGCCAGATCGCGACCCGCCTGACCATCCCTTGGGCCTCGTTCCTCATCAAATCCGCGGCTACGTATCAACGTTTCAGAACATGGTTATTCGCGGACAATCATACGACTGCTGCAGTGCCTGCAGCCCCAAGATCCTCAATGCCTATCGGACGAATGGCTGGGAATTCGTCAAAAGGGCACTACAGGAAAAGAATTATGTTGCTGAATTGTCTGGACTGGCAGAGGTACAGCGTCGCGCAGAGGAAATGGCCTCTGAGATTGATTGGGAGGAGGAAGAGGGCGATGTTGAAGACGCTGTCGGGGCTGACGGAGAAGGCGAGCTCTTATAGGAAGGCTCGTAGTGCCACCGCATCGCGATTTCTTGAGAAGGAAAGACAACAAGAAGAAGAAGAAGAAGAAGAAGAAGATGATGATGATGATGAAGAAAAAGGAACTAAAGTCCTGAGTGGCTGAGTGACTTGTACAGCACGCAAAGGATGGGATTGAGGCGTCGGGTTTAACGGAAAGTCCATCTTTGGTTGGAGAAAGTGCCTATTTCGGACGTCGGCGTTTTTCGTTTCAACGGGCCTGGCTCCGTTTGGCATAGAATCAAGTTTTTAATGAGACCAGATACGTACAACAGTACGGGCTTGGATCAGCCCACGTCGCGTGTAACTGATCGACCAATCAATGTTCTGAAAGAAGACAGGGGATTTTCATCCCACGGCCTTTTCTCCCGGGAGGTGCTGGAGAGGCAGAAGGGGAAATTCTACAGAACTTTTCTTCCTTTTTTCTTCCTTTTTTCTTCCTTTTTTTTTCCAGTTCACCGCTGCGCACCGGGCTTCGGGGCCGGCTGGGGTGGCTCCGGACTGGCGAATCGCCGATGCAAGCCCAGCCGCTGCGAGGCTGGGTTTTCCTTGGCATGGCTGGTTTTCTTGCTAAGCCACTGGCGCGTGCGCGCACGACATGTACCGTTTTTTTTGGTGCCATCACAATTACAACATGGGCACGCGGCCTGGTCGGTGCCGCGGCCTCGGCTGTTCCTGAAGCTGGGTCAGGTTGATGATAGATACATCCAGACAGGAAAAGACAATCCTGCCAGTCCGAAAAGCAAGCGCGCTCGACGCTTTTGCAAAGCCGAGTTGCCTAGCCGAGTTGCCTAGCCGAGCCCCGACGCGCTCATTCCTGCGAATTACATAATCCACGTAGCCGCCCCGGCATCATCTGGCTCGGAACGTTGTCCAGTCGTCGTAATGTGGCTGGTCTGTCATCCGTCCGTGGCACAGCAGCGTCATGTCGCGGACCAGCCAATCTCCGCCGCTGCTGCGAGCCTGGACTGTGGCTGTGATTTGATGATTGCTGCGCGGTACGTGATGACGTAGGCACATCTTGGACGACAACTGCTTGCCATGGCGCCACCAGCACACGTCACGGCAAGCGGAAACAGGGCGCTTGGCAGCAACCCCGTCTTCTTCATTCCTTTCTTTTTCTGTTAGCCGTTCCTCTTTTCTTTTCTTTTTCTTTTTTTTTTGTCGTCCTTTTCCCCACTCTCTTTTGTTTTCATGCAGCACAGACATTTCGTGCGACGCTTTTCCTTTTTGCGAGCCGCTTGGGGCTAAGCTGCTTGCTGTATTTGCATCAACAAGCTCGGAAAAATCAGGACGAAGCATCCCAGCTAAAGGCTTGCGTGCAAAAGAAACAAGTCTCTGCCTCTTCGTCCCGCTCTTTAGTTAGCCGCGCGCATGCACAGCATGCTTAAACAGGGAAGCTTGCATCAAAATCCAACCCGTTTGACGGGGCCATGGCCGGGTCTGGCCCATGCTGGCGAGTCGATGACGCAGGAATCGGACTTGTGGAGAGGGCAGCGTGGCTGTTCGGTGGGCGCAATTGGCCAAGAGTGGCTTAGAGCGGACAGGCTCGGCCAACGACCAGGGGAGCCCCGCCCATCCCGATGATGGAAAGGATGGACCAGACTGTTTTGGCCCTCCGACTCAGCCCAGTCCAGCCCAGTCCAGCCCAGTCCAGCCCAGTCCAGCCCGGTTGCCCGGCCATGTCAATGGTCAGCCGGGTGAACGTGTCTCGAGTCTCGACTTATCATTTTTGCGGACTGTCGGGCTTGGAAATCGAATAAAGGACCTCCTTCTCCCACCCCTCCCCAGATTGGCATTCTGGTCTTCTGCTTTTTTCCTTTTTCTCTTGTTTTTCTTGTCCAGCCTCAGAGTATCTTTCACCTTGCACGAAAACCCATTCAACGTCATCAAAAATCTTACACGTCTCAACACATCGCACTGGTACAGCGTGAGCTTACTTCGACCGACATTATGCCTTTCACCGCCAGGTAAGCCTCAAGACTTCCCCGGATGAGTCGCGTGGACAAGGAGGCTGGTTCTTGGGCTTGGGAATGAGCAATCAGCGTGCCGGCCCTTGCCTGACCCGTCCATGCCGAATTTACCGTCAAGGCACGCGAGCTGACGAATACAGCGACATCTGCAAGATCCTCTTGGCCATCATTCTGCCTCCCGTGGGCGTCTTTCTTGAGACAGGCTGCGGCTCGCACCTCCTCATCAACATCCTTTTGACAATTCTGGGTAAGCTCGTCTTGTGTACAACCCCCCTGGCGCCGTTGGCAACACGCGCCATCCACCGGAAGTTTCTGGTGGGCATGCTGCAGACACACCAGACGCTAGTCAACTGTGGCTCCATCAGATCAGGGGCCGCAGACAAAATCACCACGACGTCCCCTTATTTTAACACACTACGTTTCTCCTAGGCTACATTCCCGGCATCATCCACGCTCTCTACGTTATTCTGAAATTTTAATGGCCGCGGCAGCTCCGCTCTCGCCAGGCCGGACCATTCGCCCGATCGCGCAACTCGTGTCCCCAGGAGGCCTCATCTGTCCGACGATGACGGCCATTTGTTTGGTCCAACGGAGGCCACGACACAGCGTGACTCTATCTCGACTTGGCAATGTGCGGCGGATGGATTGCCGACGAGCGGAGTGAAGCGCGAGAACTGATGGTACCCCATGATACTTCTGGCCATTTTTGATGACGCCAAAACCCTGTTTCGTTGTTCTTCACTTCTTTCTGCGGGGAACACAGGCCACAGGTTGTTTGCCTCCATTGTCGCTCGTTCGTCAGTCACCGACCGACCGCGTGAGTTGGATTCCTAGTACGGAGGGAAGAGGGGGGGGGGGGGGGACGGACAATATTAGATACCCATATAATTCAGTAATGACCCGCAACCCATATGCTCCTGAACATACTTCCCAAGCATGCTGCTGAGATTCATGTCCACCTATGACGCGCTCAAGGTGCATATGCGCCCAATCTGGCAGCGTGTTTGTGCTTGGCGCAGGCGCCGACTGCCACGTCGGCAAGACGTCGGCGATGATGCCGTTTGTCGTGCGGCCCGTCAGTCACCCACACAGTGTGCTCAGCGCCCAGTGCCAAGTGCCAGTTTTTTTTTTTTTGTTTTTTGGTTACCTCATGGTCTACTGTACGAGAAGAAACATGAACTCATCGGCGGCGTTGCGCCAACTGGACACCACCACGAACCCTACATGAATGTACATTACAATGCAATTTCCCCCATGGAGCGTCAAAATAAAGGACCCGGCTTCTTTGCCCTCCAGAATTCGACTCGCGATACCGACCAACCCTGCGGAAATCAAGATGCGAAACCGATAAAATGCAGCCCTTGAAGGCCCCGTCCCTTGCGCTCTACACCATCTACTCTTCTTCGTCGCGTGTCCGGCCCAGACGTTTCCCGTAAAGCAACCTTCCCGACAGGGCGCTCCCCAGCAAAGACCCAGCATACAGGCCGACCAAGATGGTGACGGGCCATTTCTGCCACTCCCGATCCCAGTCCAGCGGGATGGGCACGGCGCCCAGCCACGCGCCCAGCACGGCGCCGGCCAGGGCCCCAAAGGTTTCGTCCAGGGGCGCCGAGGCACTCACCACGGCGAGCCAGGCCTGGCCGTCGGTTCCCCTCGTGTAGAAGACTGGGAAGACGGCGAGGAGGGAGAAGTGCGCGGCGCAGAGGAGCGTGTGGGCGGCGTGGGTGAGGAAGGGGGCGCCGAAGAGGATGAAGAGGGTGTGGATGACTGGGGTGACCATTGCTGTTAGGAGGAGGGCGAGAAGGGCGGTCTGGGGTTGGTCGTGGGAATTTCTCGTCAGCACGGGTTGTTCTTGTTTTTCTTGGCGGTCATGAGGGTGCGCAAAGAGAGGGAAAAAAAAAAAAAAAAAGAATGGAAAAAGAAAAAAAAAATGGAGGATAGGATAATAAGAAGGGGAGTCACTAAGAAGATTGTCCTTACGGAGATGGCATCATGAGCGCTTCCTCCCACGGCCCTTTTTCTGGAGTCGCCGGGTCGGGATTTTTTGGATGTTTGGACGCCGGCGACGGGGAGGCAGGCGAGGACGTAGGCGGTTTGGAAAGCGGCCACGAGGGGGAGGGAATACCGGAGGGCCGAGACGGGGTCGCTGACTAGGTCGCCGAAGCGGGCGGCGAGGAGGGCGAGGAGGAGAACCGGGCGGAGGAGGGCGAGGCTTTTGGAGAGGGGGGTGTCGAGGAGGGGGACGGGGACGGGGGGGATGGTCGATTTGGGAGCATTGGCGTGCTTCTTGGTTGTTTCGGCGGGTTGCTGCGCGGGGGGTTCTTTGGTGATTGTGGAGGAGGACATGGCTAGTAGCGCGGAGGGCGGTTGCCGGCCATGGAGAGGGGGCGGAGGGATGACGCGCTTCGAGGCTGGATGTTTGTGATGTTGGCGGTGCTTTTTCTTGTCGTCGGGGGTTGTTCCTGTTGGGTGGCGTTGAGGTTCGTCAGGCAGACTCGGGCAATTGGGTCGCGCTGGGTTGTCCAGAATCTGTGTCTGGCGCTTTCACGTCTGGTTGCCTGTCTGGTTGTCGTCGTCTGGTTGCCGTTGCGGCGAAACCGCGGCCCAAACCACCAGACCCATCTAAGCTAGGTACCTAGGTATCTAGGTAGGTAAGTACCTACTTAGAGGTATCTAAGTACCTGGTACTTGGGTACACCAGGCCGGCCCCATAATAATCATCCACAATCCGCCTGGAGGAGATCAATGGCTTCAGGTCTGGCTGCTCCAGATTGTAGATGTCTCCTCAGCATTCGGCCGGCAATCGCAGCGAGGGGAGGTCCAGCGAGACCCTTAGGGATGCACCAGTAAGTAGAATGACGAGCGGCCGAGTGCAATCCGCGCCTTGACACCTTGACGCCTTGACGCCTTGACACCTTGACACCTCGACACCTTGACAACCACGCCAGCTTGCTCGTTGCGCCGATTGAGAATTCCACCATGAGGGCGGCGAACCTGGCCCGCCATGGTCGTCGGCTCCTCCTCTGCCACCGGGCCTCTGCCGCGCCGGCATGCCTTTCCTACACGACCGCCGCGCGCCGAAGGCCAATCGCACGACCGGCGATGCGGCGGACCTCGCAGCGGACCTCGCAGCGGACCTTTCTCAACGCCCTGTTCCAGAAGCCGCCGCGCGAGATCCGGCAGCCCGAGTACGAGCCCGGATGGATGCAGATCATGGTCTGGAGGAGCCGCATGCTCGACAACCTGCGCCCGCCCCCGAGAAAAGAGCTCAAGGACGCGTGGAGGAAGCTGATGGAGTCGAAGCTGAAGAGGAGGATACCGCTCAATAGCACACAGGCACTGCAATGTCGGCGACTGCTCGACTACCTGTCATCCGGTCCCTGCCAAGATGGGCGAGACGAACGACAACCGCAACCAACACCCCCCAAATCGCTCTCTGCGGCCGAGCTGTCACTGGCCCGGAGGGTCCTCCTGGACATCAGACCGCAGGAGAGGACCAAAAACCATCTCGACTTTGCAAAGGCCCTGTATGCTTCCTGGGCGCCGGGAACGTGCGCCGGGAAGGCCAGAGACCGGGAGTGGCAATGGCGCGGGCTCATCAGGATGATGTGCGAGTACGGAGCCGCAGAGGTGGCAATGCACATGCTGCAGTCCGAATGGCGGAGCCCGGCCTGCTTTCCGCACCTGACGGAACAAGACTGTCTGTTGGAGGCCGTCGCTCGAGGACTCGCCAGGGAAGGCAAGGAAGCGGAGCTTGTTGCGCTGGTCACGTACGCGAGGGAGCATGGCGTTCCGTACAATGCTGCCATTCAATCCGTCATGGTTGAGTATTTCGCGAGCAGGGATCGCGAGGTCGAGACGAAGCATTGGCTCGGCGAACCCATTGGCCGGAAACATGCCCAGGCGCGTGTGTATCGCATCATCGCGTCCTTTGCCCGGCGCAACGGTCTTCAGGAGTGGGCGGTGCCTCTTTTCCTCGACTTGGGCCAGTCGCAACCGAGGCCTCCACAGTGGAACGTCATCCTACAGTCCATCCTCCTGCTCGGGAAAAGTCTGGCCGAGGTAGATGTCATGATGTCGCACATGGTTGGTCGCAACGGGCTCGTCAGCCCGACCGCCAGCACCATAAATGGTTTGCTGACGGTCGCCATCGAGATGCGGGACCCTGCGTTGGCGGACGAGATCATTGCCCTAGGGGCTGACAAGGGGATTCCCCTCAACGGCGAGACCTTTCTCCTCCTGCTCCAGTTGCGGGTCGAGACGGGAGACGTTGAGGGCGCCAGGCAAGCCTTTGCACAAGTCCGACACCATGAACCGTGGAATAATGAATCGGGTGCCGACGATCTCTTTGCCGACTTCTGCCGGTCGACCAACGCATTCCTGGCTCTTCTCTCGCGGCAAGTTCCCCCGCACTTCCAACTCATCCTCCAAGTCCTCGAGGCCGTCGACGAGGCGCAGATACTCCTGGAACCCCACAATGTAGGCACTCTCTGTGTCAAGTTTCTAGAAAATGACCAAAACTTTGATGTCATGGATCTGTTGTCCATCCACTCCTTTCACTTCAGCGAACAGCAGCGCGAAGTGGTGCAAGACGCATTCGTCGCCTACTGCCTCGACCCCGGAACCAGCACATCCCGCGCCTGGGGCGCCTACCAGCTCCTGCAGCAGTTCTTCCAGGACACCAGTTTCGAGCGTCGCATGAGGCTCATGCAGGCGTTTTTCGACCGCAAACGACCCGACATGGCCTCCCACGTATTCGGCCACATGCGACAGCATCGCGACCGGAGCCATCACCCCACCATGGAGACGTATATCCAGTATCTCGAGGGCGTGACGCGGCACCCCGACCCCGAGGGCCTGGTCATGGTGCACAACATGCTCAAGATGGACACGACGATGCAGCTCAACACGAGGCTGTACAACGGCCTGATGCTGGCGTACGCGGCCTGCGACAAGCCCAACGCCGCCCTGGACTTTTGGAACGACATCACCTTGTCGGCCGAGGGCCCGTCGTATGCCAGTCTGGAAGCCGTCTTCTGGGCGCTGGAGAAGAAGCCCGGCGGCGACAGGCAGGCCCGCGAGATCTGGGAGAGGATCGAGGGAATGGATCTGGAAGTGCCCCCCGCCGTGTACAATGCTTATGTGGGAGCCATTGCCGGGAGCGGCAACGAGAAGGAAACGCGGGGACTCATTCTGAGTATGGCGTCCCATGTGGGGATGGAGCCAAGTTCCGTGACGTACGTTGTCCCGCTTTAGTCCCTTTGCCCTTTGCCCTTTGCCCCCTTTCCCCATTTCTCTCTCCCTTTCTCCCCGTTTTCTATTCCTTTCCCTGTCCTGGACCGAGTACATGATTCAATCCACGATGAACAACGGTTTTGCTAAAACGCGCCTGCCTTGCAGCCTGGCCATCGCGCACAATGCCCTCCCCGGACAAGAACTACAAGCCAGTTTCCGTGACTGGGCACAGAAGACGTACCGAGCTGCATGGGCCGAGCTCGACAACGTGGGCAGGCGGCTGAATGAGCATGGGCTGTGTCAGATCAAGATCAAGAGGGTCATGAAGGCCTGAATGCAAAGTGTAGTTTGTGCATGGGGGAACAGAGGGCCAGATCCCTAATCGAGCTCGGGAGGCAATCATGTAGTTGTACAATTATTTTTTGTTCCAAAAAATAAAAATGAAAATGAAAAATCAAATAAAGAGTAAAGTCGAAACGTCTAGGTCCTTGTACACAAAGCACCCACACATACAGTAGGTTCAGGTAAATTCCAAACAATTTGCCAGGGAATTTTAGTGTGCAAAGTTTCGGGATTACTTTTAACCCACTGCAGACACGGAATACACTGCCTCTCCCCTTTTTTCTACTTCCCAAGAATGCAGATGCCATCAACAAAGAATTCCATCCTCTTGTATGCAAAAGCAGCATCGTCACCTCAAGGGAAGAATCTATCCCGAATCATCTCGGGATGATCGTGGATGGTGGGGTAGATACCCATGCCCTGCACGCGCCGAATCATCTTTGCAATCTTGCGCTGGTTGACGGGCCGCAAACTCGTCCCGGCGGAGTGAATGATTTGGCCCGACGAAGTCGTAAATTCCTGCACCAAGGAGAAATTCTATCCCAGAAATTAGCATTTCTTTTAAAAAAATGAAAAAATTAAAAATAAAATTAAAAGAAAAAGAAAAATAAAAAGAAAGAAAGAAAGAAGAAGAAGAAGACGAAGAAGAAAAAAGTTCCACGCTGATCAAAGCACCCCTTTCTTCTCTTGTCTCTCACCTTGTACATATCCAGAGGCCGAATGCCCAACGCATCCACCACGTCGTTCTTCCTGAGCGACCTCTTCCTCCACTTCTTCATCTCCACGTGACTCAGATCGTGCGGAGAGTAGACGTCGCCGGCGGTCCATCGCCGGGGCATCTGGCGGAGGTAGTCTGCCGAGATTTTGGTGTTGCGGAAGCTCTCGATGGACTCGAGCTTGCGCTTATTGCCGCCGTAGCGGTTAACCAGGGAACTGGCCGCCTCGCCGGGGCGGATCGTGGGACGGGGACGCTTCCTCTTATCGTCGTCGGCGATGGAGAGGATGTTGCTGACGGAGGAGGAGGAGGAGGAGGAAGGGCCTGGTGCTTCGGGGGGGTTTGTTGCGCGGGCGGACGTGGAGGACAGGTCGCGGACGAGGGACGATGGTGACGACCACGACGGCAGCCACGACGACCACGACGACGATGCCGGCGCGCGCAGCACGCGCGACGGTAACCGGGGAGGCATGGCGGCGGGACGTCCTGTCTTCTTGTCCTGTCGGCGCGGCGCGGCAAGGCTGGTGTATCGGGGAAAAATAGAGAGCAAGCTTTCCCTTGCTTGGGCGGCGCATCGACCTGTGGTGGTTTCGGCACGCCGATGCCCGGACCCACTTTGGCCTTTTTCTTTCTTTTTTTTTTC
>SRPV01000951.1:0-12145 GCA_018360135.1 Claviceps sorghi | reverse complement strand
TATATTCTATAGTAACCTTACTTATATTAATTTATATAAAAATAATAAAATATAAAATAAATAACTTTTTTTTAACCCTAATAATACATTTGTATTTTGTATTGTATTTGTATTGTATTTATATTGTATTTTAAATACAATACAAATACAATACAAATACAATATAATATAATACAAATACAATACAATACAAAAAAAATATAATACAAATACAATACAATACAAAAAAAATACAATACAAATACATTAAAAGGTAAAAAAATACAATACAAATTTGTATTCTAATGCTCTGACTATAACTAAAAGGTTAAAAGTAGCTTTAGATTAATAGATTATTAAAATATATACTTTATAAGCTTATTACCTTATATATTCTACTTTTATACTTAGCTTATTAGTCTTAACTATTATAAGCTTATTACTTTAGCCTTTTTACTTAACTTTTATACTTTTATCTTTATATTATAAAAGAATATAGCTATTAAAAATAAAAGGTTTTTTAAATATTAGCCTTTATTTTAGTTTTATAGTAAATTTAGTATTTTTTAACTTAGCTTTTTTTTTTTTAAAAAATATAATATTACTAAGGCTAAGGGTGTTATTAATTTATATTTTAATAATACTAAAATTTAGATTCTTATTTAAAGTAATTAATAAGTATAAGTTATAGCTTAAGATTATTATTATAAACTTTTTTTAGTAATACTTTATATAGATTGCTTATTAATAAGTGCCTACCTTAGCTATTTTATAGAGTAACTTAATTACTTTTATAATTATATTAATAGAATATAAATAAGTAATTTATTAAGGTAACCTTATAATAATTAGCCTATTAAGTATAGTTTAAGACTATATATAAGCTTATATAATATCTTAAATTAATAAAAAAATATTCTCTTTTATTAATAATAGTGTTAATACTATAATAAGTTATTAGCTAGCTTATTAAATTATTAGTAATTATATAAGAATTATATCTTCTCTTTTATTACTATACCTTTAGATTACTAACTTTAATTTTTTATAAAGCTTATTAATACCTTTTTCTTTTACTTTTTAAACTATATAAAAGTTAAAAAAGTAGTAATTTTTATATTTTTTTAAATTAAAAGTAATAAATCTAAAGACTTTATAAAATAATAAGATATTAACCTTTTTCTTATTAAACTTAATAAAAAGCTTACCTTTATTAGTTATTTTACCTTTTTTTTTAAGGTTTATTATAAGCTAGAAATTATTTTTTTTCTTAGTAATTAAAAAAGTAAAATCCTTAGTATTATCCTTATAGTTATTATTAATATATATAGTAGCTACTATTTTTTAGTTTTATTTTTTAATACCTTCCCTTTTTCTTTCTTTTATATACCTTTTTTTTTTTTAAGTCTTACTATAATAGTATTTTAAAGTTAGTAAGTAAAAGATATAAAATATATTTAATACCTCTTTATTTTATTAACTATACCTATAGTAAACTAATATAAGGGATATTTTTATAATATCCCTTACCTTTTTAGTTTATAACTTACTAACTTATAATATTATTTATTATAAGCCTTTTATACCTTTCTTAAAAAATAATATAAATATACTAAAGATAGTAATCCTTTATAATATTAATTACTATAGGTACTTAAAAGGTATCTTAAAGCTACCCTTTACTTATAGTAATTATTATTATAAAAACCCTTTAATAATATTATTTTTTTATAATAGTAATTACTATAAGTATATAAAAGGCACCTTTAGGCTGCCTCTTACTTATAGTAATTATTATTATAAAAACCTTAGTAATATATATATTTATTATTTTCTTAATATTATCTCTTAAAATTCTTAGTATAATAATTATTATTATAAGGACCTTTTTTAGTTATTTTCTTTCTTTTTTTATAAGTAGTACTATTATAGTTTTTTTAGCTTATATTAAGGGTAACTTTATCCTTTTATAAAGTTCCTTCTTTTCTTTATTTACCTCCTTTTTTTCTTTATTTACCTTTACTTCTTTTTTATTTTCCTTTTCTTTTAATATATTAATAACCTTATTATTATTAGTTAGTTCTATTATATAAGGCTTTATAATTATACTTTAAAAGTTTATAAGGCTATTAAGTATTACTATAGTATAAGTTTTATTATTTATAGCTAATAACTTATAAGAACTATACTAACTACCTTTCTTATATTATACTTTTATATTAAATTATAATAGTAGCTTATAAACTAAGAAAGTATTTAGCCTATTTCTTATATATAATATATTATAAAGTTACTACTTTATAAGGTATTTATAAGCTTTATTAATAGTATTATAAAGAATTATAGCTCTTTAAGTTATTAGAAGGATTAAGGCTAATTTTATTATTATTTATAAATATATTCTAAATATTAATAAAGTTAGTATAAAACTATTAAGTTTAGTAGAGTTATTAATAGCTTTAATAGCTATTTATAACCTTTAGCTTAATATAAAAAGGTTACTAAACTTAGCCTTAATAATATTATATACCCTTCTTAATAAGGTATAATAGTATTTAACCTTTCCTATACTATTATAGGCTTTGATAGAGACTTTACTTATATTAATAGCTATTAACTATACTAAGTAGTAGAATTTTATAAAAGTAAATGCCTTTTTAATATTATAAATTATTTAGTTTAAAGGCTTAAAATATATATTAATTTAGTATTCTTTTAGGGCATTTTAAATATTATATACCTTTTGCTTTTTTAAATTAAAGAAATATATAGCTTAAAATAAGGTTATAGTATTAATAATATATAGAATAGGTTTATTATTAATTTAAAGAATATTAATAATAACTTTATAGTTAAATTTATAGTTTTTTTTTAATATAAATTTAAACTTATTAAGGGATTTACTATAAAGTTAATATTAATAGTATTTATAAATTAGCTTTTTAATAATTTTTATAGTTATATTCTTATTAGCTTATTATAGTAGTTAGCTTAATTATATAATAAAAGGGTAACTAAAATAATAGTAAAGTTAATAAATTTCTTATTTTAAAATATAGAAAACTTTAGCTTTATTAGCTTATAAAGTTTACTAAGGATATCTCTATTTATAAATAATTAAAACTCTTATTAATCCTTAAATTAGTATATTTTTAATATTATTAAGCTTTACTTTTATCCTATTTATATCTATAATATAATATAAAAATAGTATTAATAAGCTAAAAATATAAAAGTTAATTATACTAAAGACTATTAATACTTAAAGGATACTTAAGGATTTTATTAATTTTATACTAAAGTTAATAGTGTATAAATCTATAACTTTAATCTTTAAGTAAGGTATTAACTTTATTAATACCTTTGCTTAGTTAAGACTAATAGTTAAAATACCTATAGTATTAGTATTAAATATAATTCCTTAAAACACCTTATTATTATATCTTTTTTTTAATATAAAGCACTAAGAGTTAAAGTTATTAATATAAGTATAAGGGTTATCTTTTAATAAGGTATATTTAAAAGTATTATTCTTAAGTATCTTTAAAAGTTAAAATCTTTTAAAAGTTAGGATTTATAATATATATATTAATAGCTTTAAAGCTAGCTTTATATTTATAATAAAGGTTATAATAAAAAATTATATAAAGGTTAGCTTTAAAGGGTTTTATTACTTTTCTTTTATAATAAAGAAAATATTAATAGCTTACTAAGCTAAGTAATCTTCCTTATTATTTTCTTTTAGTTCTTTATTACTATATTCTTTTAAAATACTTTTAAAAGCTTATAAAAAGGTATTATAGCTACCTTTTATAAGTAGTATTTTATAGTTTTTACTCTTTTACTACTTCTCCTTTACCTTTTATTACTTATACTTAAAATAGTTAATTAACTAATAGCCTTATTTATTATAAATAAAGTACTTATAAGAAAAATATAACTTTCCTTACTTTTATATAAAAAAATAGAACTTATTTACTTAGCTATAGTAATAGTTTATAAAGTAAGCCTTATTATAATTACTTAGATTACTTATTTCTATAATTTATTACTATAAGCTAATAGTTTTATTAACCTTTAAGCACTTTTTAAGGTCTTTAAGCATCTTTTAAAGGTTAGTATATAAATAAAAAGTATTAATTTACACTTAAAAATACTATTAATAGCTATAATTAGCTAACTTTAAAGCTTTATATTAACTATATTTAGTAAAAAAAGGCTATAATAGATTTTCTTAAGTTTAATAATAAGGAGTTTAAGGCACTATAACTTAGTTTTATTAAGATTATTAATAATAAGTTTATTAAAGATAAGTTTATTTTATTTAATTTAATAAAATTATTAATTACTTTTTATTTTAAAGTAATTCTTTATATAAGTTATAAGCTTATAAAATAATAAAAATCTACTTAAAAATATATTAAGATAAAAAGTAAAAGTATCTTTTATAAATATTATTAAAAAAGCTTAAGGCTAAATCTTTTATAAAATATTACTCTTTATATATATATTAGTAAAGATATTAATTTTTAAGGTAATAAAGTTATATATCTTTTTATTATATTTATCTTTTTTAGTATATTTCTTAGTAAGGTTTTTTAAAATTTAGTAGATTTACTTATTTATAAGGTTATTAAGAGTAGGTATTTATAAGTTCTTTTATAAGTTTTATCTCTTTTATTAGATATTAAGGTGCTAACTTTACTAACTTTTAATAGGTTTAAGCTATTTTTTAAGTTATTTATAATAGTATACTTAACTTTATAGTTTAAAAAGTTTTTAAAAGCTTTTTTTTAATAAAAAAAAGGCTAAAAGGACTTTTTTAGGTTATAAAGTATAGAAAGGGAGCTCTTATATATATTATATAGCTATATAAGGTTTTTATATATTTTATAAGCTAATAAAAGGGTTTTATATATGTTAGCCTGGCTGGTATTATATGTAATAAAAAGTGTGATAGAAAAGGGTCTAATTTAGCTTATTCTATTAAGATTCTAAGCTAGCTTAAAAGGTTAGAAAAGGTGGGAAAAGTAGTAGTATTATTAGCCTACTTTTCCCTTTAAGTATAGCTTTATATTTATAAGGATATACTTAATAAAAGCGCTGCTCTTACTTCTATTAATCTCTTTAAGCTATACTAAGGTTCTTTTATAAAAGAGTAATTCTAATACTTATAAATTCTCTCTTTTTTAAAGAAAAGGAATTACTTAAAAAGTAGCCTAAAAAATAAATAAAATTTAAAGTGTTTACTTTTATAAAAAAGCCTTTAATTAGTTAGCTTTATACTAAACTAATCCTAGGCTGCTTTAACTATAAAAAACACTATATATATATAACCCCCTTAATCCTACTTATTAAGCTACTTCCCTTTTAACCTATTCTTTTACTTATATTTTAGCTTTATTTATATTAATAAAGCCCTTAAAAGCCTTATTTAGTATTGCCTTTATTATTAAGTTTATAATATTATCTTCTCTATTAATTTTATAAATTTCTATAATCTTTTACTACTTATATAACTACTAAAGGGCTATAATATTAATTATAAGCCTCTTTTTCTTTATTATTTCTAACTTTATAAGGTATTTATATAGTAAAAAAGAATTTATATAGATAATTATTAGTATCTATAGAATTTATAACTTCTTAGCAATTATATTTAATATAGTGCTTACTATATAAGTAATATTAATACTTTATACTATTTTATATAGCTTTAATATAAGAGTACTTTTTATAACTCTTTTACTTTTTATTAAGCTATATATAATAATATTACTATAAAGCTTAAATTTAGTATTAATACTATTCTTTTTTTTATTACTAAGGATTATTATAAAGCTAATTTATAAGCTTAGGTTTTTATTATTTATAAAAGAACTATTAATAAAGATATATAAAGCTACTAATTAAAGCTTAAGTAAAATATATTAAATTTCTTATTTAGAATTATTAATTTACTATTAAATTCTTTTATTAAGCTTATTTATATTAGTTTAGTTAGGGTTTTAAGCTTATATTATAATTAAGAGGTTAAAAGTAGCTTTAAGTTAGTAGATTATTAAGATATATACTTTATAAGCTTATTACTTTATATATTCTACCTTTATATTTAGCTTATTAGTTTTAATTATTATAAGCTTATTACTTTAGCTTTTTTACCTAATTTCTATACTTTTATTTTTATACTATAAAAGAATATAGCTATTAAAAATAAGGGGTTTTTTAAATATTAGCCTTTGCCTTAGTTTTATAATAAACTTAGCGTTTTTTAACTTAGCTTTTTCTTTTTTAAAAAATATAGTATTACTAAAGCTAAGAGTATTATTAGTTTATATTTTAATAATACTAAAATCTAGGTTCTTATTTAAAGTAATTAATAAGTATAGGTTATAGCTTAAGGTTATTATTATAAGCCTTTCTTAATAATACTTAATATAGGTTACTTATTAGTAAGTGCCTACCTTAGCTATTTTATAAAGTAGCTTAATTACTTTTATAATTATATTAATAAAATATAAATAAGTAATTTATTAAGGTAATCTTATAATAATTAACCTATTAAGAGTAGTTTAAGACTATATATAAGCTTATATAATATCTTAAATTTATAAGAAAATATTCTCTTTTACTAATAATAGTGCTAGTGCTATAATAAGTTATTAGCTTACTTATTAGATTATTAGCAACTATATAAGAATTATATCGAATATATAAAAAACTTTCGCGAATTCGCCCACACTGTAATAGCGCTGCGGAATTAACTCTAAACCGCTTAAAAAGTTAATAAAACGTTTTATTAAGCCTATTTACCCCCCTCCCTAATACTATATTAGTTTTAAAGTATAGGCATAATAAATAGTATAATACTAATAAATATTAACACTAAGAATTATAGCCTTATATAAAGTTACTACTATTTAAATATAAGGACTAATAATAATAATAATATATTTACTTTTTAAATTAACCCTAAGCCTATTATAAGTTAAGATAAGGCATTAGTATACTTATATAAGGATTATAATAAAATTACTAAGCTATTTAATATAAGATTACTTAAAGGAATTTAGAATTTCTACCTCTCCTATTTAAATATAAAAATAATATATACCTACTATAGTACTATTAATACTTTTAAACTAATTATAATAAAAAACCTTAAGAAAACTATTAAAAAGGCTATTAAAAAAGTAATTTAACTTAGGATTAACTTAAGAACCTTTTAGGCTTTTATTACTACTTATAAGATAGCTACTACTATTAATATAGCCCCCTTTAGCTAAAGATTTACCTATTAGCTAGTTACCTTAGTAATACTACTTTAGGTATATTATAAAGTCCTTATTAAAGGGCCCTTTATTAGTAAAATCCTTAAGACTAAGTTCTTAAAAGATATTATTACTATTATTAATATAGCTATTAATACTAAATATACTATAGCTATAAAGTATCTTTATAATAAAAATACTATTATAATATTTAAAGACTTAGCTAAACCTTACTTAATAAGTAAAAACTAGATTTAATATATATTTAAATTAAATATAACCCTTTAATAATATATATTTAGTATAATTATTAAGGGCTTTTTTAACTACCTTTATTAAAATTAATTTAAGAAAGATATTATAAAAGCCTTTACTATTACTAATAGCTTTAAAATAGTTAAGGTAGTAACTTAAAAGCTATATAGCACCTTTAATAAAGCCTTTTTTATTATAAGTATTAATAAAGTAAATATAGCTAACTACTTATATTAAGTTAAGGTAGTTTATAACGCTAAGATATTTAATATTAAACTATATAATGTGTTGGGGCAAATTGGTTGGGAGACTAATGTGGCCGTAGCGCGGGATATAGTCGCAACTAGGTAAGGGTAGGCCTAACTATTTAATTAAGGGTAAAAGTATAAATAGAGAGTATTTTCTATAGCTTTTCTTTATACCTTATAGTATATTTTTACGCCTATTTAAAATATTAAAATATTAAAATAAGATCTTTATTATATTCCCTTTTTCTTATATACCTTATTATTATATAAGCTTTTAAATTAAAAACGCTTACTATTATTATAAAGTAAATATAATAAATTATCTAATTAGAAAGAGACCTATAATTTAAGACTAAAATTAAGCTTATTACTATATTAGTTATTATTATAAAGAAGGTAAGAGAGCTATAGCATTTCTAAGAGAGGCCCCTTATTATATTTAAAAGTAAAAGAGGGCTATATAAGAAGATAAAAGTCTTAGTTATTATTTTTAACTAAATAAACTATTTAATTATATAATAATTCTGCTTCTAAGATTATTTTCTACACCTTTTATATATTTAACTCTATAGATCCTAAGGTTTATTACTAATAGTATAGCAGCCTCTGTGGATTATAGAGTTAAGTGTATTAGAGGGTTGTGTGGGTTTTAGGGTTAACACAAATAGGCAGGCCTAACAGTATTATTACACTTTCTCCTTTTTTACTTTTGCTTTAATTAAATAGTTTGTTTTATTCTTCTATCTACTTCTTTATTCCCTTTTAAATTAAATAAAGAGATAGGATATTAAATGCTAAATAAGGTATAATCTTTAGGTTTAATATTCTAATATCCTAGCTTTTTTTACTTAGCAGCTTTTTTATATTTTTAGCAGAACCTTTCTTACTAAGAAAGGCTTAGAGACTATACTAATCCTTTACCTATTAATAATATCCTCCTTTAATCCCTTATTTATAAGAAGTAGAACCTTTTTAAATATAGTTACTATAAACACTACTATAAACTTTATATATTAATATATACCTATAAAAAAGGAAGTATATATACTTACTAAATATAATTACTATCCCTAAATATATCTTTATATAAAAGGTATAGGTAATATTATTATTAGTTCCATATAATAAGACTAAAAAGATAAGTTTTCTTTTATTTTATTTTATAAGAGAGATAAAGAACTAACTCTATAAATATATAAATTCTATAGAAATATATATTAAAGTTAGATAGCGCTTTAAAATCTCTCTTATATTTAGAACCCCTTAAATAATCTTTCTAAATACTTAATTATAAAGGTTTAGAAATATAAAATAATCTATTATCCCTTTAAAAGCATTTAGTAAAATCCCTTTTTTTATAATAATTTTAGTATAAATTAAAACACTACCTTTGCCTAAGTTAATACTACTAATAAGGACTATTTAGTAAAGAAAATAGAACTAATAAAGAAAGATAGTTAGATATATTTCTTTATTATTTAATTAGATATTTACTTACTATTTCTATATTAACTAATACCTTTTAGAAGGAAGTATATGCTTACTAATTTAAAGTATATATAGTAGTAAGCTCCTCTTTAGGAATTTTATCTATAATAAAATTAATAATATTTAGAAGCTTTTTATAGGGATTATTAAGATAATCTATAATAAAGAAAGGGATAAAAGAAGGTTTTATATTATTTTATTTTAATAGAAGCTAAAGAAGAAGGAGTTATAAGGAGAAGAAAAAAAAATATATTATAAAAAATAGCTAAAAGGCTTTCTTATTTTAGCAGCAGAGTAAATCACTTATATAATACCCCCCCCCCTATTAAATAGTCTATATTTATTACTTTCTAATTAATATAAGCTAGCAATAGCTATTAACCTATAAATTTGCTAACTTTAACTAAAATTATACAACTTAACGCGTCTTTAGCTACTAAATTACTTATAAAGCTCTAACCTATAGACCTCTCTACTTTAGCTAGAAAATTCCTACCTTTCCCTTTCTTATAATATTCTTATTTTCTTCCCTTTCTTTTATAACTACCTAATTTAGCTTTTTTACCTTTTTTTTAATATACTATAACTTCTTTTATATTTCCTTATCTATTTTTCTTATAAAACTCTCTTACTTTATTACTATATAGTAAGTTCTTTTATTATAAAGATATTCTTATCCCTTAGAATTTATATTTTTATTCTTTTTATTTAGTTTCTTATTAAAGTATCTAATTATATTACTATAATATTAAGAAAAGCCTCTTTTTCTTTTATTCTTAGTTTAGCTTAGTAAAGTTATAAACCTTAGATTCTAACTTTTTTTTAGTTCTTCTATAATAAATATATTCTCTCTTTTATTATAATAAAAAGTAAATTAAAGAGCTATAATAGCTAATTTTATATAATAGTTAAGGTAAACTATATAAATAAAGAGCTAAAAGATCTATTTTAATACTAACCTTCTTTTTTTATTCTTAGAAATAAATAGCTATAATAGGCACTAAAAATAAAAATAAATAAGTATATTAAGGAAGAATATACTTTAGTTTTACTTATAAATAAAGGTTAGGATAAAATTAAATAGTTAAACTATTTATATAATATCTATA
Source organism: Claviceps sorghi (assembly GCA_018360135.1). NCBI lineage: Eukaryota > Fungi > Ascomycota > Sordariomycetes > Hypocreales > Clavicipitaceae > Claviceps > Claviceps sorghi. Next base: position 1,795 of record SRPV01000951.1, on the reverse strand, counting down.
GTTTCCTTTAAGCTACTAGTTTTAAAGCTAAAAGAAGCTCTAAATAGCTTAATTAATTTTCACTAATAGCAATAACTAAATATATATAATATAGGATTAAGTATATTATAGTATTTCTTTTAAAGGAAATTAATATTAAGGAATAATTAATTAACCTAAAAGACTACTTTATTAATTATAAATCTATTACTTAAATACTTCTCTTTAAAAATAAACTTATTAATATTTAGTATAGTATATATTAAAATCTATAGAAACTTTATAATACTTAGTATAATAAGCAGTTTACTATTAAATTTATATACTTTATAGAATACTAAACTACTTTTATATAAAATAGAAAGTAAGGAACTTTATACTTCTTTAATAGTATTTAAAATAATTAATAATATAGGTTTTAGCTTTTTATATAAGGATAGACCTAAATCCTTTATATTCTTAGCTATTTATATTATTTTTAAGCTATTATAGTGCTAAGGCTAGCTTAAAATAGTAGTTATAAGTATAGCTATACTTATCTCTATTTTATAATTTATATACTCTAAGGCTTAACTAATTAAATAGTAAAATAAATTATATAGTTCTATTCTATATTAAACCTAATAGTTAAGTATCTTTTTAAAGGAAGTTTCTTAATAAAAGAGTTTAATAAGTTTAAGCTTTCCTTATAGTAGTAGCTTTTTAGTAATTTAATTCTTAATAAGAAGCTACTATACTATATTACTTACTAAAGATTACTTTATATACTAATTAATATTACTATAAATAAGCTTAAGTATACTATACTATTTAATTAACTAACTTTTAAGTAAAAGGAGAAACTTAAGTATAATATTTTAAACTTAGCTTTAATTTTAAAAGCTATAAAAGGTTTAGTTTCTTTTATTAACTCTCTTACTATTAAAGGAGAGTATATAAAAATAAAAGTATTAATTAAGTAAAACTATAATTTATATTCTTAAGGCTATTACTTAATTTAAATCAAATTAAATAAACTGCTAAAAGTAAGGAATACTTTAATAAATATTTAAAGAACTTTTAAAGCCTTTATGCCTAAGAATATTAAGACTCTAAATATTATATATACCTTTATTTAAAAAAGCTAATAAAATAAATATAATAAGTAGGAAAAGGTAAAAAAGGCTTAAGCTATTATAAATACTACTATTATAAAGGTAGCTAGGATTAATTAAGTAAAAGATAGATTAAAAACTACCTTTATATTACTATAATCTCTAAAAGAAGCTAAGAAAGACCTTAATATTAAGGAAATTACTGCTTTTATATTATTATAGTAATTAATAAATAATAATTAAAAGGTTAAGCCTATTATAAATAAGTAGTAACTACTATAGAATTAATTATAAATATTTAATTAAAAGGATTAGCTTTAACTAAACTTTTTTTTAGGACTTAAGGGTAAAGTATAAGATACTTTATATATATTTTTAATTACTATTACTAAAAAGGTTATACTTAAAGATACTAAGTATATAACTACTATTACACTCTTACTAACTATAAAAAAAAAGGTATTAAGTAAAGATTTATTCTTATATTAGCCTTAATAAGTAAATTATATATTTTTATTATTTTTATAAATATAGTAAGGATAGTAGTTTAAGATAGAATTTAGAAATATATTAAGAAAAAGATAAAGTAAAAGCTAATATAAGTTCTTTTATAAGTAAAGTGTATAAAGTACAGAGCATTGGAATACAAATTTGTATTGTATTTTTTTGCCTTTTGATGTATTTGTATTGTATTTTTTTTGTATTGTATTGTATTTGTATTG
>SRPV01000950.1:0-12154 GCA_018360135.1 Claviceps sorghi | reverse complement strand
TGGTTGGTGGGGGTGGCGGCAAGTGAGCTGCGACTTACTCGGTCTCGAAGAAGTGGTCTCTGTCTGCGGATTGCATTTTTGCGGCCTCCTGTGCCGACGCCCGGCGTACTCGATGAAGCAGTCTTGTTAGACATCGTTGTCGACTCGGACCTCGTTGAAATGAAACGGGAAACCCACGGCAGACTGCTACAGTGGGTCGTGAGTAATTCCGAAAGTTTTTACACCAGCTGCTAGACGGCCTAGGCATTAGCCGCCCGTGTGCATGGCTGAGTACCTAGGTACCTACTTTAGGTACCTACTTCCTAGGTTAAGTAGGTACTTGGTACTTTAGGTACCTACCTAGGTACGTACCTTGGCGGGGTGCCGAGACGCGCTAGTTGCATGTGGTTTAATTGAGACGCGGCCGGGACGCGGCCGGGACGCGTCTTCCACTCGCCGTCCAGTCTCCAAATCCTCTTGGCCGCATTCAAGCAATGTCAAGCTGATTCCCCGTCCTTGTGTTGTTTTCAAGCTTCGCAGCTGCACGAGACGTCGTCTTTTTGTCGCCATGGACTCAACAATGGCATCGCGGCCGCGGCCACGGCCGGCTCATACCCAGGGAACAACTTGTTGCGCCTACACGACTGATGGCCATCGACTCGTCACGGTCGGCTCCAACAACACGATTCGGCTGTACAAGACGGGCTCCGACGGTGAACCGACCAACATTGACGATTGCCAGGAGCAGAACGTAGCCATCGCGGCCGGCAAGGACATTTTCGTCGTAGGCTCCGAGGACGGCACCGTCAGTCTCTACGGCATCGAGACGGCCAGCTTTGAACGCTTCCTGCTCCGCACGACGCTGCCCATCCGAGACGTCGCCCTGAGTCGCGACTCGCAATGGTGCGCCGTTGCCAGCGACGAGCTGAGCGTCAAGATTGTCAACACAAACGACATAACGCAGGTCAAGCATCTGCGAGAACACAGCAAGCCGGCCAGACACGTCACCTTTGACCCGCACGGACGGCTTGCCGCCCTCTCCTGCGCCGACGGCATCGTCTACCTCTATTCCTTGACGGCAGAAGAGCCTGAACTGATCCGGAAAGTCGACGGGGTCATCGGGCTCGACGACGGCGGCGAGACGGAAGCCTCTACCAGGGCTGTTTGGCATCCCGATGGCCGCGCCTTCGCGGTCCCCACGCCGACCCGGGATATCCAGATCATATCCAAGCACGACTGGGAGAAGCAGAGGTGCTTCGCCAACGGCCATTCATCAGACATTACCGCGTTGGCCTGGTCTCCTAACGGGGCCTTGCTGGCTTCGGCGAGCAAAGACGGCAGGTTGTTGGTGTGGGAGACCAAGACCCAAAGCGTCATCCAGCGCTACGACTACTCCAACGTGATTGATCTCGCCTGGCACCCGTCCAAAAACGTCATGTCCTTCACAACGACGGATGGAGAAGTGTACATCTATACCGACTTCCTGCCTGAGCAGTACGCGCCTCTGCTCAAGCTCGGTACGCAGCCTGCGCCCTTTATTCATGACCCCTTATCGGAGGTCTCGGGGAATCGCTTGCAAGGGCCGCCGCTGAATCGTCTCAAACCGCAGCAGGCTCTTCCGTCGAGACCTCGCAGGGACTCTCTGGGAAGCATCGACTCTATCCCCACTGTTGGCGACGGAGACCATTATGTGGATGACGATGACTGGGTGGTCAATGACGACAATGCCGGCTACGTGATTGACAACAGAGGCAGCAACAAGCGACCGCGTGGCCCAGACGACGTATTGTTCAGAGATCATGCCAGCAAAAGACTGCACCTGATGCAACCTCAGCATCACGAATCATTCCAGCCCGGATCGACGCCCTGGCGAGGCAACAGGAAATACCTGTGTCTCAACCTGATTGGTTTCGTGTGGACGGTCGATCAAGACTCACACCACACCGTCACCGTTGAATTCTACGACCACGAGTTCCAGCGAGACTTTCACTTCACCGACACCTTTCTATACGACAAGGCATGTCTCAACGACAAAGGAACCCTGTTTTCCAGCCCGCCCAAGAAAGCCGGTGCCGGTGGCAATGACGACAGCGGTGACGAAGGCGACGATGATAATGTCCCTGCCTGCATCTTTTACAGGCCCCACGAGAGCTGGACCCAGCGAGCAGATTGGCGCACACAGTTGCCGAGGGGCGAGACCGTGACGGCAATGTCGTTGAGCGATTCATTTGTCACGGTCACCACGTCTGCCAACTACGTGCGCGTGTACACGCTGTTTGGCATACCCTACCGGGTCTATCGTCCAAAGAGCTCTCCCATGGTGACGTGCGCCAGCTGGAGGGACTATGTGCTGACTATTGGAAACGGTCCCGTCGGGCCCGATGGGCAGACGCGGCTTCTGTATACTATCCAGAACGTCAAGCGGGATGAGATTTGCCAGAATGAGGATACGGTCGCTCTGCCTCCAGGGGCGACGTTGAAGAGTGTGTTTTTCTCGGATAATGGCGTATGTTGCCCCCCCCCCCCCCCCCCCCCCCAATCCCCCCGCGTCTGTTTGCAATTGTCTACCCCCAAACCCGTCCCAGCCCTCCGTCTCTTCCTCTACCGCCTCTCCCAGCGCTTTCGTTCGATGTAGGCTAACATGTTGGTCAGGATCCTTGCATGTACGACTCCACGGGCACGTTACTCACGCTCCTCCACTGGCGCCAGCCGTCACGCGCCAGCTGGGTGCCACTGCTGGACACCAAATTGCTGCCACGGCTGGCATCTGGGCGCAAGAAGGAGACGTATTTCCCCATCGCAGTAGCAGACAACAAGTTTCACTGCATCATCCTCAAGGGAGGCGATCAATACCCGTACTTTCCACGCCCGCTCCTCTCCGAATTCGACTTTTCCATCCCCCTGTCCTCAGCACCAAAGGAGAAGAAGAAGAAGAAGAAGAAGAAGAAGGCAAACGGCGATCTGCTGCCAAACGGTGAAGACGACGAGGCCATGGACGAAGACGACACGGTCGAGTCTGACGGCGAAGACGAGCAGGATGAGGATACGGAGAGCAGGAAGCTCGAGCAGCAGTTCATGCTGCAGGACATTCAAAGCGCTCAACTACGCGACCTTGTTGAATCCACGTCGGGGAACCACGCGCAGCGCTCGCTGCTCTCGCGCCTGGAGCTGGAGATTGACAAGACGCTCCTGAAGCTCCTGGCCGTGGAGTGTCGACAGGGCGAGGATCGCGGCATGCGCGCCCTGGAGATGGTGGAGCTCATGCGCGACAGAACAGGGCGGATGATGGATTCCGCGGGCAAGCTTGCCGAGCGATACGGACGGACCGTTTTGGGGGACAAGATTCGCGAGATCGGGGAGAAGAGGGTCGGCGGCATGGACGAAGACGAGATGTGATGAGTTGGGGGGGTTTTTTGACGACGGATACCAAGGTTCATGTGCACGCTTTTGCATTGTTGTCGTTTACTGTTACGATGAGATGTAATTTTTTTTTCCCCTTCTCTCGTCCTGTCTCGAATGGGGATATCGGCTGGCCCCTTTTTGGGTATTTTCGTCCTTGTCACGCCTGGATGCGAGAGTCGAGACGGGTCGGTGTAGGCGTTGTGGCTGGGGGATTAATAAGGGACGTTGAGGCAAGGACTGAAACTAACTAGACGAAGTGAACGAATGAATGAAGTACACTAATTAAATAAACAAAAGTAAGGAAACTAAACTAGGAAAAAAGATAGAAGAAAAAAGAAAAAGAAAAGAAAAAAAAAAGAAAAAGAAAGAAAAAAAGAAAAAGGAAAGAAAAAGGAAAGAAAGAAAAAAGAACAAATTGACTTACTACCGCCCCTTTATTCTCCTCTTGGCACATCTAAACCTGCATCCGCCCACAAATAACCTAAAACCCCCCCCCCCCCCCCCCTCCCCCATCCGCCCTACTACGGATGCCGAAAGGGCATCAACACTGCGATTCCGACAGGTTACTTTGTTTTTTTTCTTTGGCAGACGTGCTTCTGCCCGGACCTTGGCACCGGGACACGAGCTGGCAAAGATGCCGTGTGCCGTGAGAAGGGCGGCACCGGGCGATTCGCGGTTTCTGCACGGCCGTCTTTTGTCCCACGCGTCGGGTTGCGCTGCATTGAGGCTGAGGAGGGGTGCATGGGGGATGGAGTCCTTTGTGTTGTTTGCATTTCACGTGTTCCTTTTCTTGTATTCGCTGGTGGAGGGAAAGGGGGGTCGGGAGTGAGGCTCGGTAACGGGGATGGCTTGTGGACGTGGGGAATGGAAATGGCGGTTATGGTGATGGGAATCATCGTGGGTCGTAATGAAGCAGTGGTAGCGGGGCGGTTAGCGGTCGTCTGTAATAATAGTATGGGATACTAGCGTCTACTTTTGTCGTCCCCTTTTTCTGTTTGTGGTTTTTTTCAGCTGGCTCGGTTTGTCGTCGATGCCGGTTACGCAATGACGCATGATTTGCACGCGGACTCGGCGTGCGGCGACAAGGGTACAGGTGCCTGGTGGCTTACGCTCTTGGACAGGAGGAATCGTTGATATTCTACATAAGCTGCTGCACATGCCGCAAGAGTCATGACGGGGAAAAAAGAAACGGGAACTTGCATCCTACCGGGGGCCCAAGAGTTCGGGAACGCACAAGTTGTACCCGAAAGCTGGGTCGCGGCGGTCCATCTGCAAGCTGTCTGCAAGCTGTCTGCAATATGTATGTATGTGTGTGTGTATGTATGTATATATGTATGTATGTATGCACATATGTGTGTACATATGCATGATGCTACCTCATGTATCTCGGCCATCTTGGATGGAAGAGGCGGATGAGGGGTCGGTCACATCAGTCACATCGCACTCCCCTTGACCTGCGACTGGTCGGCGCCGACACCTTGGTTCCTGACACGGCAGCATCGGTCAGAGAAGGGAACTGGCTCATGCACAGCATACTGGATATCTTCATCACCCGTGTGCGGGCTTGTGGCACCGGCTGGAATGATCGAATGCGGCAAGAAATTATCATCGCATCTCAGCCGTCTCTTGTCTGCCGTCGTCTGCACATCCGCCCCGGAGTTCTGACCAGACTTCTGACCAGAGTTCTGACCAGAGTTCTGACCAGTGTCCAGACTAGACTCGAGACTAGACTCGAGACTAGACTCGAGACTAGACTCGGGATTCCAGACTCCAGACTCCAGACTCCAGACTCCAGACTCCAGAGAAGCCGACCTGCCCTGACCATGCAAAGTTCTAGCGGCACATGCAAAGAACTGCCCGCCCCCACTGTCTTTCACCCCTGATCGACAAAACACGCCACCGCCCCTTTTTAAGTTTCAACAGTCTTGCGTTTTACCTTTGCTCTTGCGTGTCGGAACTTGGGAGAGAGCCTGCAGAAATGCGTCAACTTTTTTTTTTTTGTTGTTTTTGTCGTCGAGAGCACGAACCTGCCTCTACCTGATTACTGCAGGTACCTGCTGCGGGCTGCTCCATTGCCTGTCGCGCGTTCGGGGCAAAGGCGACCACGACATGCCAGTGTACATATGTATATACTTATGTATGTACTTCGATGTATGCATGTACAGACGCGTTTCTCGACTGGGAACAGCCCGGGCGGAAAATTCTCCGTGCGTCGACACGCCGTGACAGCGGCTTCTCATTCGTCATGGCAACTGTTGTTGAAGTAGATACCCAGCGTCAGCTGAGCACAGGGTCAACCTTCAGTCATGGAGAACCATGCATTCTGCGGTCCTGCGGGGGCCCGTCTGCTAGACAACAGTGGCATATGATGCCGGAGGAGATGGAGCGTCTCGTTCGACGCAACGACCACCTCGATCCAGGCCGTGACGACCGGCGAGCGGCGAGGCAGAATGGCGTTGGCTCTCGGACCCGGCATGCACGTCGATTCCGCGCCCGTTCGTCGGCAGAGGCGTGGGGGGCTGTTGACTGTGGTGACTGCGTCGACTGTGCTGACGGTACGGGCACGGCAGATGGGATTCGGCCATGTTTCTAGTCTTTGTTTTTGGAATCGATGCCCATTGTGAAGGAGTTGGTACGTCCCCGGACCAGTTCGTTTCATGATGCATCCGGTCCGCTTTGGGGCCCTCGTGATCCAAGCACCTTCCGGGAACTTGGCCAGGCAGGTACTTGGCTGGGTACTTGACCGAGGTACCTGACCCAGGCACTCGGCCCAAGTACCTGTCGCGTACTTGCATGGTAAGTGCCGGTACATCTCAACAAAGTGGCGGGGACGGGCCACTTTTTGAGCGGCCGTGCGACCCGCTACGCTGCCTTTTTTTCTGCGTCCAGTCTTCTCTCGCGAGTCGGAGACGACGACTCAGACGAATCGTTGGAGACGAGTCGTTTTGGACCAGACTGCTCTGCTGCTACTTCCGCGTCCTGTGCGCTGTGGACGGCGCCTTCCCTGTCAATCACATCCTACATGGTACATGGTCGCACAAGCCTTATCGGCCAAGCTAGTCCTCCGGTACCTCCGCCTGTTATGGGACCGGATTATAGGAGGGCGGCCATAATTACATTACTGCTCCAGCGCTCCTTCCTGCCCTCCTGAGTCCCGACCAACCAAGCAGCAGCCAGCCAACCAACCAACCAACCAACCAACCGGCAAGAACCAATAATCGGCCGACCCAAATTCCAATCCATCCCCGTCCGCCCACGAGTTTCTCTCCTCCTTGCTTCCGCGACAACGACCCGGCGACGGCCTTCTGCCATCCCCATCGGTGCTGCCCTCCGGTGTTGCCAGCGCTGGCTCCAGCGGTCCCCCCAACGGCATCCCCAGCGGTCCCGCCAGCGGTGCCTTGCACGGTGCACGTATCCGATCGATAGCCAGGACCTGTCTCGACGACATCGGCGCATCTTCCTCTCGACGACACCCGGGGGTGATTGCGCGACACGCAGAGCGCCAGCAAGCTCTAGTCGCCATCCTCTCGCCGTGCCCTCCTGCTTTTCCCTTTCTGCCTCTCTGGTTGTCGCTTTTTTGCCACCCCCCTCCAAGCTTCGCTTTGCGCGTCGCCCGCCTGGCCAGTGCTTCAACTCATCCTTCTTCTCTCTCCCCGGCTCCTCTGTCCTCCTGGCTCCAGCCGCCGTGCATCCGGTCGCTGGTGGTGAGACGGCGAGAGAGAAAAGAAGAGAGAGAGAAAAGGAGAGAGAGAGAGGGAGAGGGAGAGGGAGAGACAGACAGAGACAGACAGCCAGACAGACAGACAAAGAGATGTGGTAAGCTGGTCCGCTCCCTCCCCCGGCCACTGTGCCCCGTGCCTCATGGACCACAGTTGGGTAAAGTAATGCGTATTGCGATATTCGACCCGCTGTGGCCAATTGTACTGACTCGGTCACCATCACAGCCGCGAATGAAGGCCTTCCCTTCCCCAGACGACAGAGACAACAATCGCGAAAACAGAAACCGAAAGAGACGGGTCAATGGGGACTCGCGTTATCCCCATCCCTACCCTCGCCATCACCATGTCCACCACCTCCGCCTCCGCCTCCACTAACGATGCCATGGACACCACCTCTTCTCCCACGACTCCCATTCCGAGCCACGATGCTGAACTGGGAACGAATGGAAAGTCAACCAATCGGCCGAAACATTCCTCGGGCAACGACAATGGCGTCGCCAGCTTGTCTTCATCCAACATGCCAGCTCCTCCCCAAGTATTGTCGCCGACGGTCCATCAGCCAAAGGTTGTTCAAACGGCATTCATTCATAAATTATACAGGTGAGATTTCTCCTTCACGATAATGCTTGATAGAGGAGTCACCATGTGACTAATCAAGTTGATAGCATGCTGGAAGATCCCAAGATTCAGCACTTGATATCATGGTCCGCGAATGAGGAAAGCTTTGTCATGTCCCCCACTGCAGACTTTTCAAAAGTATTATCGTACGTGTACCTTGAAGCAAAATGAAGAATGCGCAATGACAGTACATGTGCTCATGTGGACGCCTGCGTATATGATCTAATCGTGATGACCAGACAATACTTTAAGCATACCAACATTTCCTCTTTCGTTCGACAGCTCAACATGTACGGCTTTCACAAAGGTAAAAAAAAAAAAGAAAAAAAGAAAATGAAGAAAAAAATAAGAGAAAAATAGAGAAAAAAAGAAGAAGAGGAAGAAGAAGAAGAAAAAGAAGAAAAAAGAGAGAGAACCAGGCTATATTTTCTCTGAAACAGACTCCTTGTATTTGCTTCCTTTCAGCTGTCCATTTTCGACATACTCATCATTTATCTAGAACGAGATGTTTTCCACACTGGAAATCCAGACACAACCTTGTGGGAATTTAAGCACGGAAACGGAAGCTTCAAGCGCGGCGATATTGCAGGCTTGCGCGAAATCAAAAGGCGAGCAAGCCGACATGCTTTGGTCCATCGCGAAACGACGTTTCCCAAGCCGAGCTCTTCGCAAGCCGGCACTCCCGCCGAGACTATCCCACCTCCGCCAGATACCATAGACGGCCGCCTTGCCAGTCTAGAACACATGTTGTACGATATGAACGTGCGCTTGCAACGAAGTGAAGATAATGCGCATTACATGCATGTCAAAAATCAAGCGGCTCTCGAGACGTTGGGACGTCTACTCAGCTTCAACCAGGAGCTATCTCGAGCCATGTTAACACTGGTGCCCCCCGAAAGCCCCGTACATCGAGATGGTACGACCAAGTTCCATTCCCTCTCCTTTGGCCAGACCGGTCTGAGGGTGCCGACTCCACGTCTGCGCATATCTACATGTATGTATTTATGCTTGCTAACCACCAACGGCTTGTAGTAATGGCAATGCAAGGGGAGATGCAGAGACAAGCAGATATGCTCCGGTCTGGCGACGAACCACATGAATTTCCCTTTGGCGTCAGACAGCCATATTTTAGCACCGTCGATCATGCGCCAGTATCCCCAAGGCAGTTGCCGCAAGATGACTCCAGGCGGCCTGCTGCTAGTGGCTCCGGTTCGCTCACCGTGCCGCAAGCTCGTGGACAACCGCTGTACAGGCCAGCGGTCCCGTCTACGTTATCAATAGGCTCACGGCGCCCCTACGGTTCCATCGGGGGAAGCAGCACCACACAGTCATCTCCTCTCCGAAACGCAGCGGCTCCGCCAGCCCCTGGGCCACCCCATCCGCTTTCCAATGTTGAGACTCCGCCGGGCAGCAGCAGCAGCAGCAGCAACAACAGCAGCAACAACAGCAACAGCATCCACAGCATCCACAGCATCCACAGCATCAACAACAGCAATCTTGCTCGAAGGCATACGGCTGCCGATATCCGTGCTCATGGCTGGCAACCGGCGGCGTCGCCGTTTCCATCGTCCAACGCACCAGCTGGGTGGCCACCATCGCCCGGGCGAGTCGGACTCGAAGACCAGCGTATCAGGGAATCCTTGTCTGGCTATTCAATGCAAATAGCCTCGCACTCTTACCCGCATTCTCGCCCGTCCACGCCGCCCCCGCCGCTGCCGCCTGCTCCCGCGAATGGTGCCGGCAACGGAGGCGATGCCTTTGGTGGTTGGTCTTGGAACGGTGCGGGCAGCAGGGAGGCCAAGCTATCACTGTTCAAGGACTCTTCGGCGCCGCCGACCCGACGAGGCAGCATGGCTCATATTCTGAACCCAAGTGACACTGCGGAACGGTCGGATGAAGACGAGGATACCCGCGGAGAGGACGACAGGAAGCGGAAGCGGATGCAATAGCAATACTTGTCATCACGCTTCCAGCTTCAAGGCCCCGAAAAGTAGCATCTCTTCAAAAAGAGGGCTCTCCTTGAGGACGAGCGTTCCAAGTAAGCCGTCCTCGTGATGGTGCTTTTCTTATTTTTGTAGTTGAAGCAGCCCATTCCGTCTCATCTTGGAGCCTTGCTTACGACTTGGACCAAGGCCTGAAGTAGTTGACGTGATGATAAACCACGGGCTTAGCTGCGCCGAGTAAAGTACCGCCAGCAGAGTGAGGTGTTGCGTGGTGACGGCCTCGACGACGGCTACATTCTGGGGGACTGATGGCTTTTCATTCTTTTGACATTTTGATGCCAGCACTTGGCATATTTTGTATTTTACCGGGTCAACCCGTGGCATATATCGACAGAATTTTTTTTTTTTTGTGTCGTTTTTTTTTCTCTCTCCCTTTTTCTTCTTTGTTCTGGTTTTTTTTTTTTTTTTTTTTTTTTTTTGGAAAGAGCAGGCGCCGAGGAGACCCAATTGTGGTTGTAATGAATCATATCCAATTGTAAAATGTGGGAGGGTTATTTTCTCTATTCATTCAGTCATGTACTCGTCATTGTTCTATGTATTTTGGACACCGAAAAACGGGGTTGAGTAATCCAATTCCGTGCATCGAAAGCGGCGCATTTTCGTTGGCTTTGTCCTGTTCCCGTCTCTTGAAGTACTGAGACCTGATGCGACGATTATGCTCAGGTAGCAAATGAAGTTGTTTCAAGGCAAGTGTGTATGGCCCAGCATCAGCATTGAGGTTTGTAGCCTTGGCTGGGTCACCTATGTAATGATAGAGCTGGGTGACTTTTGTTGACGGAACAGGGTTTATTTCGCCCTCGTTTCCTCGTGTAGAGAATGCACCGCCGGGGTTGACGAGTCTCGGACCTGACCCATGACGTCTCCCACCATAGCCGCACATGGCAACCAAAGTTGGCATTTCGCAAAAAAAAAGCAACCAAAACCCCCATCTCGCAGTACATCCCCCAACCCACCAAGTGCCGGACACTCATGGCCTTCTCGCGTCACCGGTCCCCCCCTTGCCCGGCCTCGCGGTCCTCGACATCCGGGGCAGCCTCGCCACGTACCTCGCCAGCGTCACGATCCCCGCGCCTCCTCTTCCGCCCCAACGAACCCCTCCCCTCCTCGCTATCGCTCTCACTCTCGTATACGCGCCGCGGCGCATCCCCCTTCTTTCTTTTCCCGAGAAGGCGTCTGCGGAGGGGGTCGTCGGGCGCCGTGCCCTCTGCCGGGCGCACGTAGCCCACTCCCTCGTTTGGTCTCGTCGCGGGCGGCTCGTCGGGCGTGTGTGGTGCCGCGCTGCCGGCGTCCCGCGTGAGGGATCGGAGGAGCGAGGTGCGCTGCGCGAGGAGCAGGGATATCTTGTTGGAGAGGGCGGCGCGGTTCGTGGCCAGGGGGAGGGGCGCCGGCGGTTGGGTTGGCATTGGATCGGTCGTGATGCCGCTTTGAATATATCTCCCTTTCTTTGTGGTTTTCCCTCTTCAGCCCCGCTTGAGGTTTCTGTGCATTACCCCCCTCGGTCCGTGCTCGCCTCGGATCTCCGCGCGGGATTCGTCTTGGGTTGCAGAAAAGCGATGCTTGCGTTTGGATCCCGCACCCCGTTCGGCTTGGTTCGAGGAAGTGTGCCAGGTGCGGTGGCGCGGCTCGAGATACTGAAATCACGTCTATGCGGCGTGGTTTGCAGGGAGAAGTAGAATTACATAATGTATGTACATGGTTGGGAAACGAATCTGGGGGGGGGACGAGCTTGATAAGATAAGAGTGTCGCGTGGTTGTGGATTCGGCTCGGGTAGTTTACTTTGCAGCAGTTTGCCAGTGCAGGGTCAAGTTTGGAGTGACTTGCAGCATGTACATACACATACAGGCCTGGATGATTTTCACCCCAACTTGCGCCACCTGTGCCACCTACCTCTAAGTAGGTACTTGGAGTGATCTTTTCATAATTCATGTAGTCAAGTACGCCATCTTCATCGCGCATTAGTTTCAATATAGTATTCAATCGCTTTGCCCTGGCCATCAGAGGTCCTACTGTACACATCATATCTCACACCCCGTTCTCAATGGAAAAGGCAGCTTGGAAAAGGCAGCTTCTTGCCCACAAGCAAGGACTTTACACCATGGCCAGTACCGCGCGCATATCCGAACCACGTCGCGGCACCAACGACGATGGCCATGTTCGTCACGCTACATGGACCGACTACCCGTACACGTGTAGACACCAGACGCAACAGGTACGGGAAAAACGAGAAGCAAATCTCATTGCTAGGTAGGATGCCCAAGACGCCAAATGCCCCGTTTGATAATATAATGTACAAAGAAAAGCCCAAGGTAAATGGGGAATAACCACATAGGGTATATAATAGAGGGAGAGAGAAATCCAAAAAAAAAAAAAGAAAGAAAGAAAGAAAGAAAGAAAAAATTAAAAGAATAAAAAAAAAAAAAAAAAGATAAGAA